>JAULCA010037333.1:0-18081 GCA_032360845.1 Crassadoma gigantea
TACAGTACTGTACTATCTAGGTATATATATATATGTGTGTGGCACTATACAGTACTGTACTATCTAGGTATATATATGTGTGACACTATACAGTACTGTACTATCTAGGTATATATATATGTGTGACACTATACAGTACTGTACTATCTAGGTATATATATGTTTGACACTATACATTACTGTACTATCTAAATATATATACGTGATTATACCTGAAATATTTCCTCAGTGGGATTTCCTGTACATGGATCTGGTCCTTTTTTGCCCTTGCCAAACTGATATCCTGGTGTTCTTCCATAGACAGACCACCAATTATATAGGTGAGTCTGGGATCATATCGTACTTCACTGCCTCTGGCACTAGGGGATAAGTAGACCAGCTCTTCTTTATGAAATAGATCCAGATAACTTTTCTCTGTAATGTTAGATAAATGTTTAGACATGTCCCGATCTTTTTCATTGAAAGCTGTTTTATGTAGATTTGAATTGCATAACACAATGTGGAATGGTTCTCGTGCTCTGGCATTACTATGCAAGCCACTATATACAGAGTTCAGCACTTTGGTTTGCTCTTTATGCATCATTGTATGCACATCTTTTAAATCTATAACCAAATTAACACCATGTAATTGTGAGGTAAACTGTCTGTGTTTCTCAAAAAGAATAACCTCCCTTTGCCCACATCTGATGGCATAGTTGTTATTTTTCCTTTCCATTTTGTTGTCACCTTTAGGGGTTTGAATGCTCTTGCTTTCCGTCTCTTTGGCTTCCTTGGCATGTTTTTTCCATTGGTCTACATAAAACTTTTTCATAAGAGCATTTCTGTGACTAACGCTCCGAGTATGGTATAGCTCTTCCCACATGTCTTCAGTAATCCAATCACCAATCTAAAAAAAAAAACCATGAGAATATTTGTCAGTGCACTGTGTGGGTCAGATTCTTTTAAAGTATCAATATATATGTGTATATTCTTCTTTAAAAAGCCCAAGAGGCTGTGTTAGCAACATTGATTCATTAATATCACAATGTCGTATGAATAATACATAAACTTCTTTACCGGAAAAAGTCACTGGTGTTGACACCCTCATCTTATCATGCATATGACAGATATTTGAAAATTACTAAATTCTAAGTTTGAGTCATAAGTTATTGATAACAGCATTTTGAGGAATTATCGAAACTTTCTGCCTTGTCAACAAACAGATTGAGCAAGTGCCAGTATAGGTCGGGCTAAATGACTTGTATTTGAAAGCCTCTTTCTGATAATTATATATATATAAGTCAGTTTGCTGTAGTGGGACGCATCCAGGGAAGCACGCTGACAAAGTTCAACAAGGTCTTTACATAATTTACAACAATCACAAGTTCTGACCAACCTTCATGTTGCTATTGACAGACAAATATTGCCTTTCAAAATGACGTACATGTACTATATCCCCTAATTGGAAAAGGTTGTATTGAACACAGGACCGTGTGTATTACAGCAGTCATAACAAAAGAATGTATACTGTGGGGGATTGTGTGCACCTGGATATTGAGCAATGATTACAAACGATTTTACTGTTGGGGATTATGTGCACCTGGATATTGAGCAGTGATAACAAAGAATCGCATTGTTGGGGATTGTGAGCACCTGGATATTGAGCAATGATTACAAACGATTTTACTGTGGGGGATTGTGTGCACCTGGATATTGAGTAGTGTTAACAAAGAATCGCATTGTTGGTGATTGTGTGCACCTGGATATTGAGCAATGATTACAAACGATTTTACTTTGGGGGATTGTGAGCACCTGGATATTGAGCAGTGATTAGAAAGCTTGTTAAAGCTGACACTGCATGTATAGGAACCAAAATGATTGTGACTGGAACAAGACTACTGCGGGGCGGAACAATATATGCCCATCGAATGTCATAAAGTGTTACATGCTTTCTTACATTCGGAAAATCACCACAACATATCATGATTATTTAGCCTACATATTTTCAAAAGAAATCAGTCAAAAAATTTAGTAGGATATCTCCAGGCAAAATATCATTATTATTAAAGGGCAATAATTTTTGCAATAATGGTCGAATCAATTTTTTTAAAGGGAGACACAACCTCATATCATGATTGTAATGTATATAAAGTTTTAAAGAGATCTGTTGAAAAATTTAGGAGAAGATTGCTGGACCAAAATCAAACACTGAAACAAAGCGCAATTGCTTTTGCAAAAATTGGCGAATCAGAATTCCTTTCAGGGAAACACAACAACATATCATGATTATTTAGCTTACTAAGTTTTAAAAGAATCCGTCAAAAAATGTAGGAGGATATCCCAGGAAAAATAATCAAATACTGTAATGAACAAATGTGAACAACTTTTGCAAAAATTGGCGAATCAAAATTCTTTTAAGGGAGACACAACTTCATATCATGATTATAAGGTATAGCAAGTTTCAAAGTGTCACACTTCAAAAAATGTAAGAGGAGATTGCCGGGCAAACAAAAGTTTGTGCCGGACGGATGTCAAATTTGACAGGCGTATAAAAAGAACAAAGTGCCCATGGCACTGGAGATTGTTGGCATGAGTGTGTTTTTTCATGTG
Organism: Crassadoma gigantea; assembly: GCA_032360845.1. Lineage (NCBI taxonomy): Eukaryota > Metazoa > Mollusca > Bivalvia > Pectinida > Pectinidae > Crassadoma > Crassadoma gigantea. Next base: position 2,590 of record JAULCA010037333.1, read on the forward strand.
GAATGAAATAAAACTAACTGGCCCTTCTCCATTCTCTTACAGTAGTTTTTGTTTTGCATTTGACTTTATGACTGTATTATATAACCAAGGTAATAGCATTCATAAACAATACCACAATGCCATCCTCGATATCCAGTGGTTTCGCTCACTTTTGCTCTCTACACCCTTGGAATATATCATAGCAAAATTGAAGGCTCAGTGTGCAACACCTTCTGGATGAGACAAGAAGACTAGATCGATCCTTTGATGAACATCAAAAGAATCTCGCGGTCACGTAACGGTAAAAATTGACAGGCTTTGAAGTTGGGCGTCTCTCCTTTGTAATCTTCAAAGGGCGTGTATCAGTCTAGCGATTGGTCAGTTTGTTTTACCTGAGACCAAATCTCCATGCCTTCAATTTTGCTATGACATATTCCAGGGGTGTAGAGAGCGAAAGTAAACGTTACCCCTGGATATCGAGGATGCCGCAATGCAGATTCAATGCCTTCTTTTTACTACACACTATATATATTCTGCACTTTGATTTGACGATAGTATGGTTTGATCTACCATGATTATACATTATCAAATTGATACTCTTAGCATTTATGGTAAGTTTTATTAAGTTGTAACAATTGTTTTTGAAAAGTTAAATATAAATAGATAAGCACATAAGCAATTCCAATGGCCTCTTCATCTTCAGTCTTGGCTGTTGTCTTTATAATTGGCTATGTTACTTTTAAAAACGGAATTTTTGAAAGAAATATTGAAAATATTACCAAAAACTGGAGATTGCATTTCTTTTGCGTTTCAGTATACATGTTCACAGAATTTTATTACTTCTATTTTAATTGTAGCTTTTCCCAACAGATTATTGCATGAAAACCAAGGTAATGGGACTAAATTGATGATCATCAATTTTGTCTGGTAACAAGGGAACTGTCCACGGTACTAGTTTCACCCCATTAATGAACTTGTCAGTAAACATTTCAGTCTATCAAAAGGTGAATATCGCTCATTTGATTACATGAAAAATATTTCCCGTTTATTGGTATATATGTTATTAATGCACTGTGGTCTATGTTGGGGTTTGAACCCTTAATTCTATGAGAGTTATTGTATCTCCATATCAATCCTGTTTTTGTATCTCAGGGTTCATGATCAAGCATGAACAGCTATTGTTTTGGCGACTCTCTGTATTAACATATGTATCTAAAATGGCCAAAAAAGACAAAGACCACGCATCTGCACCAACTAGTGATGCCTGAAATTCAGAAATCAATTACAGGGGGATCTAGCATGACCATTTCTAGAGACAAAAAGCATAGTTGTGAAACTTCAGATATGAACTAATAACTTACATACCAGATTAAACCTTTTTAGTCTTTTAACCTTGTATTCACACTGGATGACTTTCTTGAATATTTCCTTCATTTCTGGGTCCATATCTTTGAATTTTGTGTACATTCCAGTGGGCAAATCCGACTCTGGTCCAGGACTGGCTAGAATTTTCTCAAGAAACAGCTTGCTTGCATCAATGCTGTATGACATGTGCCACAGTTTCTCTGGTACAAGTCTGTTCCTTTGGAGCCATCGCACAGGTCCAAAAAGTTGTTTTGTAAACATGATATCAACACAGCCGCCAGCTTGTGTTTTTCTCAATCCGGCAAATCTTATGTACTGTACTGATAACTGGAAAATCAAACAAACAATATACATTTATATATGTTATTGTATGTCACTTACAAAAATAGTAGAGCATCCGGTTGAAGAGCCAATAGGGGGCCACAGGTTTAAGCCCCAGTGAAAGTACTATTTTTATCACTATTCTATTCCTCGTCCTATTACAAATTGGAACCTCCCCGTTTGAGGTAGGAGAACCCTTGGTGAATAGTCAAAGAACCTGGGCTGGTGAATGAAAAAAAAAGAAAGGGGGGGGGGGGCTAGTGTAAAAGAAAAAGCATTGATTAGGTTGCCATACAAGCATCAACTATAGGGAATTTCCCTTCAGCTCAGCAGTAGCGCATCGGGCTGGAGAGCCAAGGATCGTGGGTTTGAGCCCCAGCGACGGCACTATCTTTATCACTATTCCTCGTCCTACTACACATGGATATTTCTCACAAAGAATTATAGTAATGCGATGGTACGACTTATTTTTAATATTTTAATACAGTCATACTTCATTATCTTGAACTCTTTTAACTCAAAGAGCCTGTTTAACCTGAATCAATTTTATAATCTTTGATACATGATATTAGATGTACCGCTACAGTAATTATCCTATGTGATGTTTTCGTAATATTATATTCTCATTCGGCAATTTATGTATGGTCATAATTATTTCCGATTAAACTTATGACAGTGATATAAGGGTTTGACTGCAAGTACACATTGTTTATATTAAGAATCAAAGTTCATCTAAGTTGATTATCTGAAAGCCTGATAAACAATTTGAATGGTACATTATTTATTTTACAGGAGCTTGCATGGTTTTTATAATACACTGAGTGATTATAGGAACAATATGATAAGCAATGCGGAGATTGGTCTAAATGTATTCATGTACACTCTATTGATTTTAAGTGTTGAGAAATTACTCCTACACAGTGATTAATTTGTGTAATGATTTGGGGCACCTTCATTTCTGCACTGAATTCATGAGGTCTGAGACAGAATGTAGATTTTAAAATACATGTAGTAACCACAGGCTTAGATCTAATCTAATTTTGTGGTAGTAACATACTTTATGTTTGCATGTGTGTCTATATATAGCTTAAGTAACACTGCATAATGAATATAATAATGAATAAATCAATTTTAAATCAATTCATATCTTTGTTATATCTAATTGACTGTTAATAGATATTGCCTGTTCGAAAAATCAATAAATCAGATAAGTCTCCTATACAGCTACTTGACCAATTCCTGGAATTATCCCCCGCTTTTAAGAAATGTTTTATATGAAGTGTTATTATTGAGAGGTACTTGAAACACGATATGTTAGAATGGAGAATTAAAAGCAGACAAAACAGAAAATGTTTCTAAAAAATAAGACATATGTTTTGATTTATTGTCTTCGGGTGTCTATTCAAATAGAAGGTTGAGATGCATAATGTAGGGAAGAATTGTCAAATATATAAAGACAGGTCATGTATAAGAATTGACTCACTAGAGATAGGTCTCTATGGAAACTTAATATTGGAGAACTTCTAGTATACAACCATTTCACTGGATACCATATATAGATTTGACTGATTAATATTCTGAGCTTCGCTAGTCTGGGAATAAGACAAGGTGTAGTTATTTGTCCTTGTCTAATTTGATATAGAAAGTAATTATAGGAGAAAAGTTTAAGGTCTCTGAATCTGTTACAAGAATGGTCTCCCTTTGATCCTATAAGGGTTGCTTCCTTTGCCCATATTCCCAATCATTATTAACAATCATAATCTTAGCAATCAGAATGTATAACAGTAATTAATTGTGTGAATCTAGTTTTAAATATATTAATATGTAACTAGGAACATTATCAGCATTGTCTTATCGCATGGAAACCAATATTAATAAAACCAATCAAATGCAAGGATCACATTGAACAGCGAAATTATTCTTAAACTTGTTAGTATGTATGTGCACATCAAGTTTTGTTGAAGTACATTTTTGTAGGACCATTATTAGCACACTTATTGCACAGAAACCAATCAACCAATAAGAATGTATAGAAGTGTAAATAATTATGCGTAAATATGCAAGGATCACATTAACAGGTGAACTTAATCTTAATATCTTAATATGTATGTGCACTGTCAAATAATGTTGAAATCGGACCATTATTAAAATAGTTTTTGAATTGAAACTGAAACATGGCAGACAGAAAAACCCAAATTAATATCCCCACGCTTTTCAGCGAAACTAAAGGATACTCAACAACGCTAGAACTGTCTGTGATCTTTACTTCTCGTCTGCATGTTTCTGCCATAAGTCCATAACAGGACAAAGAACAAATTGTTAATAGTGCCTAGTGCCTGTGGTAGTTCTTGAGGTGTTGAGTAAAATTCCTGGCATTGATTTTTATTATGATATATTAGTGAGGAGCTCTAGCGAATTCTCCAACAGATCTGCAAAAGAGCACTACCACTATTTTCCACATTAGAAGTGTTAGTTGCAATGTTTATTAAACCAATATTTAAAAAAAAAATTGCACATTAAATGACCTACTGTAACAAAACAAAATTGTGAAAACTTTTCTTTCATCAAGACATCACAGTCATTTATTTCTGAGGTATCATGATGGCAGATGCTATCATCAGTGAGTTTTTTAATAATTTAATGATTTATATCCCCAAACAAACTATATCGTTTGACTTAAATAAAATGCCCAATTGGCCTGTATTGCTCATCTGGTAGTATTGCTTTTAATCTTAAAAATGGACTTAAATACACTGTAGACCTATAAAGACACTAATGAACCAATTATATACACTGAAGTCAATGGAAAATCAAAGTCAGTGATATATAAATGTCTGTCGTTTTCACAAAAGTTTGAAGTCAGAGTTTATTACTTTTTGTGTCACAAACATACTTCCTATTTTAAAAGTTATTGAATTTTGTTGAAAGAATAATGCCCTTTCTAATTCCAGTGTAAAAAAGAACTCTGTGTGTTTTTATTTCACTTAGTTTCCCATTTCAGTAATATGAGGCCACATATTGTCTACAAAAATATAATGGTAAACCTCACGGTATTGGTTTTATTTATTCAGTCCGGACCGATAACTTGTTGATTAGTCAACCCCATGACCTTTAAAATGGTGTTCACTTGGTCAGGTGGGAAATTTTGAATGATTGAAAACTGAGGACTCAACTGACGGAATCCAGCAACTGTTGTTGATTATAAGAATGGATTTGGATCAAATAATTATGTTACACCATGAACTACATGTATCATACAGGTAAGTTTGTTTCTTATCGTAAATACACTGTACTGACATTGAATAGGTGACAACCCACTAAAGATTTAGCGTGTCAAACCATGGACAGCATGGTGTCCAACCAACTGAAATTCGGTCATTTTTCGATGTTTTATAATGTCTTCCAAACATTATGGCAAATCAATTAATCATACATCAGATTAAAGAAACAAAAAAATCTTTCCTGTCCATCTAGACTGCTCCTCGTGTCATTATAGGAACTGTTATAATAAAATCGCATGTTGGGACGGAGAAAGCAACCTTGATTATACATGTAAGTTATAGGGGACATGTCAATACTGTAAGTGTTTTCATGAAAAACTAGCTGTATAGACTATATTACGGGTGCATTGCCAGTTGAGTTTAGTACATCTGTGAATCAATAATAAATTTAGCTCACTCAAGCATCGTATAAGATTAACTTATCATATCATTATTAATAAATCTTGTCTAGTATTTAATTCATACTTACAACAGCATCTAGATCTTACAGTAGCCATACAGGATACACATGTGGGTAAGCCTCAGTTTCGTATTTTTAACCGGAAATTGGTTATGTGAAAGTGAAAATAGAGAAATCGAAAGTAGATTCGGGGTAAGTGGTGGAGAAAGGGTTTCATAGCCGAAATTAACCGTTAAAATGTTTGTACACATTGAATCTTGATTGTCTACCTTATTCAACGGTAAATTGAAACAGACAATGTTTTATATATATTCTACAACCCAATTACATATCGTCATAGTACTAGTGATGTCCGATTCTGGTAATACATGTACAAAATGTATATTACATACAACGTATATGGATGTATTTATTTTTCAGACGTACATTATATAAACATAGATAAACATGGTATTCACCATAGATTACCATCAAAGCAATTTTTAAAGACAGCAGACATTCATTCTGATTGCTACGTATACATTGTATTTTAATACACATATGTACATTGTATTTACAATTACAGAGAGATTATACAAGTTCACTTGTTTTTATCAGCGGTAACAGACAAACGCGGAACATTTAGTTATGGTGTAAGACTGCAGCTGGTTATAGATCTAAAAAAAATGTATATGCATGTGTATTAACACATACTACACTTGTATCACTGACTTATTTATAAACATGTATGAACATTTAAGTATTGTATCATCTACATGTACATCTTCCTGTTGTGTCAATCAGTTGCACAACACAATGTTTCAGATTGGTCATAAACTCCCCCCCCCCCCCCCCTCACATGCAGACGTGTAAGGGATTTTCTTCATTATTTCAGAATGGTTATACATACACGTAAAATGTACCAGTACTTATTATCACAGACAAGAAGTAATATTACATGTATCTATACATGTATTACATACAGAGGATTTCACATTTAAGTATCAGATGCAGGTTCTTTTAAGTTTTACATATACTGATCATTCAAGATATAATACGTTCTGTAGATAAACGTTGTTATTGATAAACATTGTTATTGTGTTGTGTGATCTGAAAGGCATTTCACACGGCCATACATGGTTCATTTAACATCATGTTTATATTTACTATACAAGCAAGGAATTATCTATGTCTGTGCTACAATTAAATATGAGATTTCATATAGTACAAAAGATATTTTTCTGGTGAAATGAATAAAGCAACTTATTACATTTTACCAGTGAAATGTCAGAAATAATCAGTAAAAAAAACCCCAAAAAAACACAGATCCAACAGGACTTTGTAGCAAATTATCGCTTGCGAGGATTTAATATTGACCAATCAAAATGTTAATCTTTATTTACTGCTGCAGATTTTCGAGTGATAAAATACATGTAGCTATAAGCAAACTTACTTGAATTGGCATAACAAGATAATATAACTGCTTTGAGGAACCCATTCAATATGTTGTCAAGCACGACGATGGCGTGATAATATTTTCATCATTTTATTAAAAAAAAAAATGTAATGAATAGAAAAGTAAGAGGAAATGTAAGAAACAGAGGATATTTACTGATTTCCTGTTGAATGTATTAAATATTTAACTTGTTTGGTAGAATATAACTTTATTTCAGGAGTGCGAGAATCGCGTTTGTCGTTTTAATGCCTATATTGTGTCTATGTGATTATATAGTGGTCATTATTAAACAGTTCAGCAGTGCATACACACCAACCTACGCTATTGGTGTCCAACACCTTCAGTCACGGGAATAACATTAATTCATTTATGGAATATGTAATCATCTTGCCCTAGATATTTTAAACCAACTTTATGATAATCCACACAACCCTTTTGGGAGAGTAGGATTTTGAGGCAAATAACTATAGATTAAGATTTTATGTCCGCTTTATACCATGCTTATTTAGTTGATATTTCATCACCGTTCTGAAGGATAAGTTTTTTGTTTTTAAATTTACCCGTGTTTCCCCATTTATCCATGTCCCTCTGCCCTCAGGAAACCAACACTCTCCTTATAGACAACTTACAATTCCTATGTGCCCCAAGGACATTTTAGACCAAAATTTGGTTAAAATTCCTTAAATGGTACTGAAGGAGTAGGATTTTACAGATAACCTATTGTTTCCCTCAACCCCTCTGCTCTCAGAAATAGGGCAAAAAGCGGAGACAGCCTATATCACGATGCTCCAACCTTTGTTGAAAATCCAGGTACTGAAAGAGTAGGATTTTGAAGCTGTGGCCTGCCCCTCTGACCCCAGGTGGGTCATAACCTTTGTTTAGTATTCTTTGCCCAATGATGATCTCGACCAAATTTAGTAATAAACTTATAATTCTTTCGGTCATTCTGGACTTATAGTTTTAAAGAACAGGTTGAAGACGCACTCTACAATATGCATGACATATGCCGTTCACATAACACAAGTGCTTTTGGACCATGTGAACTAACATTTTCTGTTGTCTTCTGACTTTTACTTCCTCGACGTTGATATTTTGTTTCGTGTTTGTCATGTTAAGTGATCATGGGGTGATCTGTTTTAAGTGTAAAACAGCGATATCTGGTACAATTAATTCCTTTTGAATTTTAGTTAAACACTCAACATTGAAAGTTGATCCTTTCATTATGTCTCAACTTATATACATCAGGTAAGAAAAAATCAGATGGAGGATCGACGGATGTATTGGTAATCGATTTTTTTCAAGTTGGTGCCATCCAACAGGTGATATAAAATATTGGACAGTTGTCTGATTTTTCAGTCAGGTTTTTGTTTTATTGCTTAGCGTCCTTTAAACAGCTTAGATCATTTAAAGACGTGCCTCCATGTGTGTAGTGTATGCGCGCATGCGTGAATGTTTGTCGGAAACATGGTATGTTGGTGTATTTGCCTTCTTTGGATAGCGCGGATCTAGATCTGATGTCGATTTTATAGTGATATCTCACTGAAATACAACGCAGAAGGCACTCAGCACAACATCCCGAACATTAGGAATATGAGAATAAACAGAAAGTGAAAAAACATACTTACATGTATGTCGGTATTTGTAATAGGATCATTCTTATTATTATAAATACAAGTATTTTGTCAAGAGAACACAATTAGTAAATATCTACATTACATGTTCAATGTAAAAGCTTTCATGTTCATTTACACTATCTTGAGAGTTTTTGCTATTTTTTGGGTGGTGCAGTGGATAGCACACTTGCCTTTCACCAATGCGGCCGGGGTTCGATTCCTCGATCTGACGTGAGAAGGTATGGGGGTCGCCTGCCCGACCACGTGGGTTTTTTCCTGGTACTCCCCCCCCCCCCACCCCCGCACTAACATCTGGGCCAACAAGAGGGATTGATATAAGTTGAAATATCTTGTTTCATAATTGTTGTAAAATAAATAAAGGTTATCATATATTTATATATATAGGTGACAATTTTTATTTAAACATATTGTATTGCCATAATGCAACTGGATCGGGCACAAGTTATAGAACTGATATAAAGCCTTTTCTACAAAAAAAAATAATTACAATAAAAAATTACAAGTGACATTAAGATGTAGCCTGCTATTAACCATCACTGTTTGTCGTTAATTTTCTTGGAATAAATATATAAGGTGATGTAGGGGGATGTACCGATAGCTTAATGATCTACTGTCAGTTCAGACTCCCTTGTCGATGTAATTTATATCATCATACAAGATATATTAATGATTACAGAATCTGGAGTAATAAATTTATTTATTTCAAGTCTTGCAACCAGAAATTTATTTACTGAAGAAATGTGTTGTTTACTAGTATTATGTTTCCCCCCAAAAAATAGAAACTATTTCAATTAAAGTAAATAAAATATTATCTCTTAGACAACATATCACCATGACTATGTATAAAAAAAAATCGTTCTATCTTAACAAGAGTATATATACAGTATTCCTGTTTTACATTTTATTCCTCATATTCAATACCTTCCTGCTTTTAAATCTACGACGAAACGATCACATAAACCATTGTCGCATCTATATGGTATTAATGCTGCAAGGAGTGGCCATTTTATATCATTTTGATATGGTCGATAAAGTAAGAGTTCCGTTATCCTGATCTTTCATATAAAGTGAAAAGTAATAACCAGAAATTTGTTTTTGATGTTAACATACATTTATTTGAAGCTAAAACTTAAATTGTCGCATAATCGTGTATGACTATTTATGTCTGATCAATATAAAAATATATATGTATATTATTTTGATAAAATGCCCCATCTAGCTAGATTAAGGCACTCTAAAGCGGATTACAATATCTGCATATACAATTCTTACATCAATATAAAATATCAATAAATACATATCTTATAGGAGCCTTGTCGGGCTAAAATACTAGCTCATCAGTCACCGGGCCTATATATCAACGTTTATGTACACATGTATGTGTGTATTTATAGTGCCACTTTCCCGGAATGACACTTAGACACTGCAACACCCAGCCCAGTTAGTTTTACAATCCACATGGGTTGTCGAGTCGTAAAAGTAGGAGAAGAACCACTCTCTCCTGTATTATCTATGATAGACCGAAGATTCGGCCGTCTGTGTAGAAAGCCAGAGTGTCATATCTCTGTCATATCAACGGTATTTCTGGCTTTATGATAAACACGAATCAAGAAATATCGCAAGACGTACTTGAACAATGCAATTCAGTTACTGTACATTTGGAACTTATGAATTACCAGGAGGAGAAAAACATTGTAACGTTACAAATGACGTTATGGCAGAGGATATTGACCTGCTGTTCATTAAAATACCAACTTCAAGTAAACATCATAAATTGTCAATTCAACCTCCACGTGATCCAACCAATAAAGATACAGGGAAATGCATCATCAATATTTACAGTTAACAGGAAAAAACATCCCCTTTGTATTTTCCCATCGTAGGATAAATATTGACTTCCACATGCGTGTATGCTTGTATGCTTAAGCATACACTAAACACTAATAAGAGTTTTTTTTCAATCAAATCTTATAACTAGTTTCTTATTTTTTCATTAACATGGACCGTCCATATCAATCATTAAAAAGGAAAGATAGAAAACAAATCTTCTTGAAAATTTTAGTCCGACGAAACATATTATACCGTGTTGTCTTCAGATAATCGTTGAAATGCCTTTCAGTATTATTATTAGCAAGTGAAATTTTTAAAAGGTGTTCCAAGAGCACGGCTGATTGGCTCCTAGGGCCTGATAGATTTTTTCCCAGCTATTCAAGCATAAACTCCTAAATATGATTTGCTACGCCGGTCATTTACACTACTTGGGATCTTGTTGACTTCTTGTTGACCAGAACAACTAAATGGTCATGTTTAGACGAGTTTTGTCCAGTTGTTTCTGCTTTTTTATGTTCGAGGGATTCTGCTTTTGGAGATCTACTGCTACTTGCCACATTTTGTATTGCTTGAGAACTGAGTTCGCGACTTATAGAGCTAGGTTTTACACTGTCGGGAATCTCGTGGTTATCGTCTGACACATTCCGATCCTCACTTCCTATAACCTCCACATCATTGACCGTTTGGTCCTCAGATACCTGAACGCTTTTGATTTCAATGTCTGCTACGGTCCATGTTTCTTCATACTTTCTAATGACATCGTTGATAACCTCACGAAAATGGAGATTTTCAACGTCAACACCTTCTTCGGCTGGAGCTTGCAAAACCTTTCTTAATAACCAGGGAACCAGACCCCCAGCTATGACTGTGAGTGTTTGATTAGAGCCCGGGGCTTCAGTCTCCTCGCTGAACGCCAGAGCAACTAACAGGATGAAAAATAGGAATATGAAAATCCGCAATGTATCGAAGGTTACGGCCCGGAGGTTTTCTCCAAGTGGTCCAGGGGTTCCAGCACAGTCCATGACACATGTTTCCGTGAAAAATTTTCTTGGTATGTATGGTGTATCTTTCCTGTCGAGAAAGAAGATCAATCGTTTTGTTCTCCACAGTAGAACCCCTGCCTCTTGGGATAGCTTGAAGTTGTCACTGGGCGAGTTGTTCTCTGTTTGTGCATCAGGTTTGCCTAGAGGCGTTTCGACAATCAGCTGAAAAGCTGTATTTTTCTGAATATTTTCATTAAGTAACGATACTTTGCGAACATCTTCTCTTGTTTTCGTCATCGCATTGCCTATAATAGTGTTATTGAACTTAATGTATCTATTTGTCACATTATCAAATAAGTCTCTTATATAAAAGACTAGCATGAGCGATAGAATCACGTATGTGGTTGTCACAGATGCATTAAGAAGCAGACCGATCAGAACGTAGATGACTATATCAATGTAGAATGATACAGAATCCAGTACCACAAAGATAAGCACGGGCAACGAAAACACCAGAATAAGTATGATAAACATGTCGGCTGGTGAACACAACTTGTTACTGTCTTCATCATCATCATCATCATCATCGTCTTTTGGATCTTCATCGTCGGTCTGGTTTAGAATAATTGGATTGAGCTCTAGTCCATCTGATACGTATTTAGCTATCGTTCGTACACATCCACTTCTCGACAGACATCCGCACTTGTTAGAAAGGATGTAAGTGAAGAGGTAGATGGGAATAGAGCATACCAGATTTACTGTGGGCAACAGATAAAAGACAAAGCTAAAAACCACAAAAGGTAGAAACAGTACAAAATACACAAAACCAAGAAGGCATCCTTTTATACTTCTCTGGTTGACGACGGAACGGCAAGCTTTATATATAGTCTGGAACGCTAATTTGATATGTCTTTTACGCGAATCCCGCAGGCACTGCTTTAGAATTTCAATTACAACATCTGCTCTATGTGTTCCTCGGATCTTGAAAAATTGCACGAGTACAAAGAGACCAATGAGAACCAGATATATTAGGTAAAGCTCCATGCGTGGAAAAATACTGACTCCGAAACTACTATATTGTATAATGTTAGAATTTAGGTCTAGGCTTTCCAGACTGTTAGTGATATACCAAGCTGGAATTATCTGAATAATGAAGAAGATAAATTTTACAATTATAGGAATGTTAACTAAGGTGATTATAACTAATAAATACCCAGTATTCATAATCTTCCCATACAGTATAATCATCCACTCTCGAAAAGAATTTTCCTCGCCAAATGAAAGTCTTTTCAGTTCGTACCGGCTTAACAAATTGTACAGCATTGTTACTGGCCCAAAAGGATCGGTGTCCTTCCCGATTAAATTGTCTCTGTCGACGTAAACATATATCTTTTCCAGAGTGCAGTCGTATGTCAGATTTTCATTTAGTGTTGCTATAGTACTACAGAATCTTGGCATATCTTTGAAATACGTTTTTGATATTTCTAGAGGGGAATTCGATGTACGATCACGACTAGATTGTTTAGTAACACGGATTTGAAGTTGAGAGCTGATCTTGTGTTGAAAAAATACATCATCTTTACCATCCTTGAATAGATCATCGGGTATCAATAAAGGGGCAAACATCAGAGCAATAAATGGTAACACGAGAATACATAGCAAGAATACGTTCATCCATTTGTTGCGCTGGAGCTCGTAGCAGGTGGTCTTGAAAAATGCATCCCTTTTGCAACACACAAAGTATACTTCAGTGCCAGTTTCATAAAATCTGAACCGGGCATTGCAAATTTCACTTCCTATCCAGGAGATGTTTGTCATAGGATCACTGGCGAAGTTGTTAAGAATGAGATCTTTCACATCATGTGCAATTTCTGATGCTGGTGTCGTACTTAGACATCCTTCAGGACTGTCAGACATGTATATTTGTAAATTGTCAACACCATAGCTTAGACTCGTCAAAGATAGCATCTCAAAGTCCTGCCTGAGCCAAAGAAGACCCTTCCCATGGTTTCCTGACACATGGACCCACGTTAGGGGCTGAGGGGTATTCACAGAAATAGGGATTGTTCGGCTTACATTGCTAAATGAAAATATCATGAACAACATATGGTATCCAAGCGTTAATGATTGCTCCAAATTATCACTGGTCTTATCGATGAAAATACTGCAATTGTTACCAGATGGTGATGAAGCAAGTGGAAGGTCAACCGTTGTAGAATCGGGGTCAAAAACTGTGTCATTGCCGTCCTGTGAGCCTTGCGTAGTAGACGGTCCAAAGTCTGTGGCATTCATTGTTGTGTTTTGACCATCTACCGCTACACAAAATATCAAGAAAAATATGGGAACCACCATGACGTCACTCGATTTCTCCTTTTCCTGTATCTGAGAGGGTTGCAGCTCGCTGAAAAGGAACATACGCAAGACTTTAATCTATAAATCCCTTTTATTTACCGCTGCGTCATTTGTAGCATGGCAAACCGAATAATATGAACAACCAGCTACGTTAAGAAGTAAAAATAGTGAAGCAACATTCTAGTCACGTATAGCTTACTTGAATTAGATACGATATTTTTGTTTTAAATAGTTTATAATTTTAGAATAAACCTTTTGACTTAAAGAGGGGAACAGCATGTGTCCTTTGATGTGCCATTAGTCTGCTGAAAAATCTTGCCTCTAAATTCGGCATAGATACTAAGGTATTATTCAATTAATTGACTTCGTCGCAAACGATTGGGAGTCATATCCTCTACATGTAAACAATGTTCAAAATTATTCAATCAGAAATTTGAAGAAGTAAATACTGTATTTCAGGCATGAACAAGACAAATTTGATTTATATCTGTATTAATATATTACTATATTGACACAGAAACACAGTGAGGGAAGATGATTTTATGGGCCGTGTCTTGTCCGGGACTCAAACTTACAGCTCACGGCACCTAATCGTCTAGCCAAGATAGCTCTTACCACTCCACCACCTTGCCCTTTTATATATATTTATATACAATGCAAATCAGTAGTGATAATTTAAGACGTGACGGAAACCTCATCAATACAACAGTTTTGCCATTTACTCGGACTTACCTTTCCTGTGTACTTTGATGCGTTGTGTTTTGCTGTTGTGATGTTTGGTCATTGGAAAGTTAATATAAAGTTCACTTATCCTTCCATTGTTCAAGCTCACTTCCGGAGTCATATACATGAGGAAATATTCACTTGAGATAATTACCCAAATACAAGCTGTGGACTTTATATACTAAAAACTTGTACGATTTCTAAAATCAGCTACATGATGTTTCAGCGAATGCTCTTGAGATTTAACTACAAGGACAAGAATTGAAAGTGAAATGAAATATATATATAAGTACTTTCGAGTGTTCGCAACAGCTTGTAAAAGATGGCTGAAAATCTTTATCCTATGTTAATATATGTTAATAGACATTCTCTGTGAGTATGGAGAAATCTCTGTGTGTAGTATGTGAATATTTGATCGATATAATAGGTGAAAAGCTCTTTAAGAAACATATCCCTATTCCTTTTAAATTGAAATGTTTGTCACTTGATGTGTTTGTTTCCTTAAAGGAAATGAAATACACTGTACATAACAAATAACTTTAATGCATATAAGATGCATATCTTCTGTGCGTCTAGTTGTGGTATAGCAGAAGGGATATTTACATTTTTGTTTATGAGTAATACGGATGTATGAACGAAACCATATTTTGAACTCTTTGAAGTCTTATACAATAAAATGATGACATATCATAATCAAAGGTGAACATAACGTGTAAAAAATACAAGGAAAGATAAGTGTAATCAACACCAGCCATGCAATTCGATGCCAAAAATTAAGATGATTGATCTCTACAATGTCTATTTATGTTTTTATACTGTGTAATTATACACTTGAACGATGTTCGTCTGATATATAACACTACGATAAACACACATAAGTTTACTTGACTTGACTTGACTTGACTTGCAATTTTAAGATCTCACTAAAACAACAGTAAAACCAATAACCGTTTGTGCTGGAAGAACTGAAGAAAAAGTAAGCTAAAATTTTACAAATCGTATAATTAAATTGGCTTTCATGTATACTAGTTAGAGAGCGAGGAAAGTCCTACAGAAAGTATATATTTACTTCACCATGTGTCAGTACATCTATCAAGGAATAAACAGTTGTACCAAAGTCCCACAGAAAGTGAACATTTACTTCACCACGCGTCATTACATCACCCTAGGGATGATGACTCGTACAAAA
>JAULCA010037444.1:0-10144 GCA_032360845.1 Crassadoma gigantea
GTTAGACATTGGTTTCGTGTTTTCAGGATGTCCACCTATTTTGCAAGCAGATCCCGGCACAAAAAAATTTGACTTGAGTGCATTGCAGTGCTTTTTTCGAAGGAACCATTCTGACCTTTTTTCAAAGGATCAGAGTTTTCAGGTCGTTAGATCGGTTTTCAACCAGGTATGACATTCATTGCAATATCATATTCAGCTTTAAGTAACCTGGGAGAACATTTGGTACTACTTTGACAACTATGTTAAATCAATTTTTTAACACACGAATATATTTTTCCGATTCTAAAGTGGCTATAAGGTATTCATTAATTAAATTACTGTTATAATCACGATGTAACAGTACACATTTTATCCAATTACTATAAGTTCTTTTTTCAGGTTGTTTTTGAATAAAAATATAGGCTAACGATTATGATACTAGGGACTGTATTTATAAGCAGAACGAAAACGTCGAGGGGTTAAAATACACTGCTACAACTTGCTAATTCATACATATTCTTAAACATCATATATCTACTTAAATGTTCTAAGGGTATGATCATACTTTATATACTATTAAACTTTAGGCATTCTCTTTGTTCTGTAATACAGTAAATTGGTGGCAATATAGATAAAATCTAATGTGTATTACATCAACAAGAGATCCCAGAGGGATCTTGGCGCCCACCATTAAATTATGTCTATTGGCCGGTTCTATGTCAGATTGATCTTTGTCTATTTTTCATGTCTTTTTCTCGTTTGTTAATCATTTGAAGTCTAAGAAACAAAGATATCGCGTTTTCGGTCCCGAAATAAAATATGCACAACTAGGGACCACAGGGAACATACAAATGCAATTTCAGAAATATTCCTTTAGTACTTTCTGAGAAATAGCGGTAACAATCTCCAAATGTCAAAATCAAAGACGACCGCCTGTCGGCCATGTTGTTTTCTTATTGGTCCCGAAATGAAATATGCACAACTACCGACCACTGGGAACCTACAGATGAAATTTCAGAAAGATTCCTTCAGTACTTTCTGCCCGTATAGCTGAGGTTGACGATTGACATTTGGACTTTAAAAAGAATCGCAATGAAGCAAAATATTCATTTTACATGTACATGTGTTATGATATGAGTCTTGTTTCCTTCCACCTCCATATTTGCTAGGTTAACAGAAATGTAAATACCGGTCAAATTCTCATTTGTTAGCTTTGATTTGTTTTATTTTACCTCAAATTCCTACCCCCATCAAGAACCAGGGTCAAAGTCAGAGATCAACTTTGTCTTTGACTTTGGACCTAAATGACCTTGACCTTTAACCAAGTGACCCTGATTTTTGGTCAGTTGACTTATCCTTTTATTCCGACCAAGTTTGCTTCATAATGTCCTTTCGTAAAAAATACAATATTTGACCTTGACCTTTATCTTTGACCTTGATCCGATGACCTTGACATTTGATCAGTTGACTCATTGTTTAATTCTTTGTATCGACTTTGCTTCATCATGTCATAAAATTTTCATCAGTAAAAAGATGCAAAATTTGACTTTGTCCTTTGAACCTTATGACCTTCACCTTTGGCCTTGACTCCTCAATGTGTATTTTTGTGAACTGAACATCTTGTTGACCAAGTGTCATGTAAATCGAGTAATAAATACTTAGTTATTAGCCGAGAACAAAATTTGCGAACGGACGGACAGACAGACAGATTATAGGGCAACCGTATCTCCGATACGGTGGGCCCAAACAACTGTATTTCGCTATCTGTTCTTGATATCCAAAATGGATTATGACAAAAACAAAGAGAGCATCAATCTGAATTGTTTTTATTACCACACCAATTTTTATCATTTGCATTTATCGCTAATCCTTAATTGTTTTAAGATATAGTAGACTACAGATAATTGTCAAGCAAATATAAAACTAAGTAAAAACTAGTTTATGAAGTACATAGGAACTCATAATGGATATAGAGTATTGGTAAATGAGTATATGATTACATGGCTGTAGTTTAGTCCTGAAGCAATATCGGGATATCTGAACACATATGTAACATTTATTTATAAATCAGGTTAAAGAAAAATGAAGAAACCTAAGCTAAATGGGCGTTTTACTTAGCCATTCCATATAAACACGAGTACAATCTGTCATACCGTTTTTTATATGTATGTAATAATTCACAAATTGACGACTATTTTAGCCCATTTAGTCCATTTGTTGGCAACATGAAATATTTTTGAACATGATTTGGAACATTAAGATTAATTGCAAATTAGTTTATTTTAGCATTTCCGGATACAATTTAGATCTATTATATCTGGGAAGTATGAAACCATCACAATCTCCCTCCTGTTGTGTTACACGGTCACTGCAATCCGAAGTACTCATTGTGGAAAGCGAGAGCAAAGCCGTCGAATAAAATTTCGTTGTCGGAATGGATAAATCAAACAGAAATTGGCAGGAGTAATCTTTTGGTACAAGTCGAAGCAGTTGGGATATCTCCCGGTAGCTCAGCGAAACCAACACCTGGTTTCATTACGAACCCAAGAACAGGTTCTTCTTCAGATCTTGTTACAAACGCCAGGATCTTTTCAAGCGTCATTGCCCGTCGTCTTCCAGCTGTAAAAAAAACATAATGGTTAATATCGATAGATGATTTGATATCAGGAAAGATATATGCTTCATTCGATAATTGGCTCCATTGTATTTTTAGACGTTATATATAACTTATTTTGGCCATTAATAAATGATTTGATTGAGATTTTAGAACAAATGTTTTAGAGAGAAACTTAAGTTTAGAGCGATCGTTCATGAAGTCAGAGACCAAACTCTCTTCAGGGATTGTACAATCGTCCCACCTACGCTAGAATATATATATATCTCCCGATTTAGTTATGTTATGTTATTCATGTGCCGAATATAAACATTTTTGGTTGGCACTAGCACAGAAGTGCATCGCGGAATTCGGAACTGAAGCTCCCTGGTTTATAGATTTTATGCAAAGTTTTGGGTAAATGCACAAGTGTGTACGCTTTTCAACTAAAATTCATGTTGGGATTGCAATTTCATTGCTTCGTTAGGCTTATTTCCTACCAAATTTATGATGTACACCAATATTTTATACAGTTCGACTAAAACAACATTACCTGTTTTGACGCAATCAAAACCACATACATGTATGTAAATCGATCTACTTAGATCACTAAAGCATTTACACAAATTAGATAATAGCATATGTTTGTTTATATGGTGAATTGAGGCTTACGATTCCCATAAGAACATTATTAGATTCTTCTGTACCTTTTTATAGAAAAATGAAAAAAAGGATCCAAACTTGTGGAAAAAAAACCTTTTAGTAATTTTTGTTTTCTTTTTTTCTTTTGTTTTTCGTATGAGGTTTTGCGTAAAGGTTTATAAAAAAGTATTAATTTTGGTTAAATATCTGTTTTGTATGGCTGTTGTAAGGCTTTAAGAAAAAATATATTTCTCTATTAGTGATATAATGCTTTACGCGCCATATTTACTCTGTTCATGATATACATATAATGCTAATTCATTCTAAGACATACCGGCTACCTCTCTAAGATAGTGTCGGAAAGTTGAATCGGTCCTTTCCTCCATTGATCTTCTGTTAGATCCTCCTTCTCCTAATATTGGTTGGAGAAGTGACAGTAACTTTGGAACGGTGACTTTAGTCGATCGTCCTCTGAAAAGCACTTTTACATATGGTTTCCTATCCAGCAGCTGCAATGATAAAATTTAAAGTACATAACCTAAACAAAATCAACAAATTACAGCACCTAACCGGATAAAGTTGGACTTTATCTTTTTGAGCTGCGGATCTAGACGCAAAACTTAAAAGTCGCCGCCGGAAGAGCAACAACTTAGTTTCGTTTCGCGACTTCGTCGCAGGCGAAAGAAAATTATGTAACCGTTTGCCTGGATTATAAATTACAGACACAATGTTGAATTTCGTGCGTTCGTATGGAAAATATATAGAAACCATCAATTTCACACACAGCAAACGTTAGTCCTTTCATGAGGCAAATTTTCTATAATTCCTTCAACAGTTGTAAATCTGGGTAAACCCCTTTCCAAAAACAAAGAAGACTTACAATCCAATGATTACCTCACTTTTGGGGTCATGGTTGAAGGCCGCGATACACTGGGATATTACATGTCGCAGTTATCTTGACAGTATCAATTAATTATGCCTAGACAAGGCTAAAGGGTACCGTAAATTATGCTCTGGTCTGGTTTTATTTGGTCGGATCTTCAAATTTTGGTCTGATTTAGTATAATTCCCATAATCTTGTGATGGATAATATATGTTGCTTTTTTAGTGTGTAAAATAGTTCACCAAATAGAAAGTTAATTTACGTTGCCGTTTTCAAGTTTTGCTAATCGGGTGGAAGGCATGACTAGGTTAATTAATTTCGATGCATTCACCTTTCACTCTACATAATAATTCAATTTTTTAAGGAAAGTCAATCGATTAATTTAGGTGTGAGTACATTGTTACTAGTGATCGCTAGATGACTCAATATCTCGATCAAGAATCGACTGTTTAAAATATGACCAGGCCATGTTTTATAGTATGCCAGTATGGAGTGTGGAAATCAGCAAAAACCTTTAATTTCGTGGACAGTTTCCTGTCTGGCAAGTTAAGATTTAAGAAACTGAATATTCATTGCTTAAAGTGAGCTACATGTACATTAAAAGTAAAAGTTTTTGTCACGGTTCCGTCACGTTAAATAAATTTGGGCACAATAATAAATAATTATCAAAGGTTGCTCTTAGTTTAAACACGACTGAGGCTGATATGATATTGAACAATAAGGCGTCTATTATATTTGAAGGCATAATGTTTTGTACGTATATACATATTGGGGTACTTGTGTAACATAATATACATAGTGGGAACTAGCGACAAACTAGGCAAAATGCATTATGATTTTCCTGGAAGAATTTTGAATTGGGATGTCATGTAATAACATTAAGAAATTTTAACTACACGTCACTTACCTGCCACAGACCATCTCTCTCCATTCCCTTTTTAATCATTTCATACTCTTCCTTATCCTGCCAGTTGTTTAAGAGGTTATCTAAAAAAAGTCGGCACAGGGACCATTTTGAAGAGCATGGGGACCTGTAACAAAAAAGAAAGAATACATATTTAACGAGGATGAAAGATTTGTGCGTGTGTGTTTTCTGGGTTGGGGGTTAAGCATTAATACTCATGTTCATGCAATATTACATAAATTTAGTAATGATGAATATCAATAGGGCTCAACTGAATGTTACATTTGTCACACTGCTTTGATTGTGAGCTGTTGTATAAGAATTGTTTTAAATAAGCATCCAAGCATAGTAGTAACCATGAGCTATCAAATTCGTTTTCTTTACAAGGGAGAAAATTCCGTCTTCCCATTTGATCATCTTTTCTTTTATTTCCTGAAGAGCCAGTCTAAGGAATTCTTTCTGGGCCCGCCGTAATCCGCACTGACCTCTCTGTAAAACTGAACCTCGATTTATCTACGGATTCAATTTCAGACATCGTGTTTTGCCAAAGGGACATCCTTCCAATAAAGATGAGGCTTGTGTCACCTTTAATCGTGCTGTCTGTCGAAATGGCCCAACTTGGACCATGCCCTTAAACCCCTGGGGATAGGACAGTAAAAAATCTCAAAGTAAAAAAGTTCCATAATATATAATGTCAATCAAGTTTGAATGATTTCCAGTAAAAAATATTTACTCAAATTAGGGGTGCATCGTCACATGATATTTAGACCCCTTATAAGTTTCAGATGCTGCATAAAGGTAATTTCGACATCTAATGTTTCAGATGCTGCATTATTGAAACCATTTAAAATATGTGCTTCTCTGATTATCAATATTGGATTATAATTTATTTAAATATGGTTTCTTAATATTTATAAGCTTCCAGATTTGTTGATTTTCATACAATTAAAACAAAATCGTAAAACACAGGCAAGTAAATTATGTACAATGCATTTATATATGAACAATATGTTCGATGTAAGAAGGTAGTGTTGTTTTCCGGCCGATCCTTGATGCTTTACATCAATGTTTTCTGGTATTTTTATGAAGAAACACATCTAGTGCTAAAGACAATAAGGATTGCTTTGAGGTAATGTTTCACTATATGGCCATGTGACTCCTGACCCTGTGTTGATACCACACTAGCCCCCCTCTCCCCTTATTTCAACAATGGTAATGCCCGGACACATTCTGTATACTGATCAATTAAGACTCTCTGACACTGTCATTTGTCACGAGTGTTTTTGACCGTGTTTTACTGTGTAGTAAGATATGTGAATGTGTCAGGATTAATTGGTATTGTGGTTTGTATAAACACTGGTAGCATAACAGCTGGACTTACTGATTGGATACTTTCGCTGATAAGTATAATGCCCAGTAAATCTATTGGTTATTCAAAGAGGACATAATGATGTATTGATTTTCATTGATTAAAATGATATCCAGTGGGAAAAAGAAAAAGAAATTTAAATTTTGAGACCAGACCAGACCCAAATTTAGGACCAGACTAGACCATGTTTTATAGCAACCAGGTAAATATTTTAAACTTTCCCCCTGACCTCAACACCGCCATCTCATTAATTATCGCGTTGGAAGTTTTCGCGACAGCAACTTATGTCTGTTGATAAGAGGCCGAGGAAGCCATTTGTTTCTTAATTTGGGATTCTTGTTTAGTCATTTTACATGTATATCTCACTGTATATAAATCGCCTGCTCCCCTTACACAGTCCCTTCTTTCGTCTTTTCACAAAATGTTTCTATTTTCAATAAATTAATAAATGATAAAATCGTAGAGTTTTGTCAATTGTTCTAAAAGCACATTCTATTTTCAAAATCCTTATATAATACTTAAGTCATATGTGTAACACTAGTTACTACACATGTACTACGAGCCCTGACCAACAATCACAATAATTGAATTGGATTGTTATACTATTTAATCGATGCACTCTGGTAGCTGTAAGTATTTCTTAAATTCATGAGGTGGTAAATTGTTTCCAGATCAACTCATTGAGTGCTCGAAAAGATCAATAAGCAAGATTCAATACCTATATTTAATACATATTTTGGTTAAAAACCGGAACGTGTGTTCCCAAGTGTAACCCACGGTGTATATGATTTTAAAATGTTTAAATCTTCAGTGTTCGGTATATTTATAGAAAAATATCAAAAAAAATCTAAGACGTCATAATAGACAATTAAGCCAATATTGATGATGTCATATTGTGCTACATCTAGGCATCTATGTCAAGCATATATATATACACATAGTAATACAAGTGACGAAAGAAGACTTGTGCCCCGGCCGTGAACTCGCGATCAACGGCACCTAATCACCTAGCCAGAAATACCCGCGGCGTACACAAGAATTACATACATGGATGCGAAGTGAACACATATTACACATATCAAACACTGTACAATTACGACAAGAAATTAAACACACAGTGTATATGATACATCAGATATTTAAGATTGTAAAACAAGTGACGGAGGAAGACAATGTTATGACTCGTGACCTGACCGGGCCTCGAACTCACGATTAACGGCAACTAATCGCCTAGCCAGAAATACACTATAAATGGGTGATATCAATATGGCAAAAGTCATGTATTCAAATATAAGTATATAGTATTATTGTACAAATATACTTACATCTTGGCCTCACTCCTTTGCTGGCTATCGCAGTTAAATAAGACCAAAGAAAGCCGCGTGCAACAATGAAGTTGTTTTTTTCATTTATCACGCGCCTGGTTTTTCTCTCCTGACATCAAGTTGGAAAGTTCTATTGACCTTGCATATCCAATTAGCATCCGATACATATTTGAATTGATAAGACATTTCGACCAAAAAGTGGTGTTTTTTTTTGTGCCATTGAGTTGATGCAAAACAGCATGACACATTTACTTAACGTTACAGCGTGACACATTTATTTTAGGTAAGATTTTTGTGTCATGATGTTGTACAGAATGTATATGGAATAGCGGGACACATTTACTTTAGGTAAGATTTTTGTTTCATGATGTTGTTCAACAGCGTGACACATTTACTTTTCTATACATTTGTGTCAGGCTGCTATCGGCCATCGTATATACTTCATTTGCTGACGTGATTAACGCGTATTAAAACCTGCTGAGTTATAATCTACTTTTCTTTACGGTAATAACCCGTGTCTGACCTGTCCTTTTACTAGAACAGTAACAAGTGCTACATGTTCATACAAACGATCTAAGCTTCCTTGTTCTTAGTTGCAACAATCTCCTATAATTTTTTTCTGGTGACGACTTATGTCAATGTTTACAAATTTGCTATTTTGCAGCAAATATATGTATGGTACATTTATTTTGTATACTTAAAACAGTTATTTGTGGTAAATATGTCATAAACGTAAAGGACATTGAAGGCCCCATGACTCAGTATAGTTATTTTGATTATAATGCCGAAATATCTGCCACCAGAAAGATCGTGTACTGAATGAATTATAAATTATGAAAAACATATATTCATCCACGTTTAAATGGTGGTTCCTTGGAGATATAAGAAAGCCTTAATTTATAACATCACACTAGCTTTATCATTATTAAAGTGAACAAAATAATTATTATTTAGATATATTTAATAATTTAAAAAAAATTGTACGAACGTGATTTGTAAGCATGTTCTATCTAATTTAGAGAATTTGTTTACCCTACCAAGGTGATTATAAAGTCAGTATAATTACAGGTACGTAACATAAAAATGTATTCGAATTAAGTTATTATCAGCTTAATGCTACTGCAGCATTTAAGTAAATTCATTTTTCCCGATATAGCATTGTCTTAAAGTACAACACCATGTTCTTTGTATTCAAGAGAACATAACATGTAATGACTCCAATAAATAAGTTAAGTGGCCTTGGTTCTGATTTCCAATGAATCAGTTATTGTTCACGTTCAGTTAATTCTATAAGTATTGCAGGGTAGAATGTTAATGCGTTTAAGAGATTTCGGTATTTGTGATGTCTGGTGTACACGTATATTCATATATCCGGACAGAGGTCATATCAAGTTACTCGTAAAACACACTTAACACAACCTAAACAGTTCTTCAAAAACACTCCTTTTTTGTAAAAATGCCAAATGATAAATACAGCGTAAGAAGATACCTCGTTTGAACTGCTTACATTAAATATATCATTTTTTGTTCCACGTCTTGGTTTAAACCTTTTTATATTCAAACTCTTTCAACAAAAACAAGTTCAAGTAAAAATCCAATTACACATCTACTCAATCAGAAAGTTTAATGACGAGCTGAAAATGAATATAGATTTTTAAACATTTAAACGTGGATGTGAAAATGAGAGAAAACATTTATAAAAAAAATGTGTTGAAGGCTTTGGTTGAGTCCAAACATTCGATAAGGGACGATTTGCAAAGTTTGAGGATTATGCGGGAGATTAACCTTTGGCTAAATCAAGTTTTTATCCTGCATATATCAAGTTTATTATTATTATTCAAGTGTTTCATATCAGTGTTCATGTGTAATACCTACATCTACAAAACATGCTTAAGGTATGTGTACGTGTAGTATATCATCAGACAATCTTACTGGACGAATTATTCAAACATTATTATCATAAACAGATAAACAACCGCAATTTGTAAACACAGATTAAAGGACAATTGTTTATAGCTACAAAGCATTGTAATACATGGTTGGTATATGCGTCATGGGAACTAGGACTAAATGCAGGTAAATATCACAGGCACAATGCACTTTAGTCATGTCTATAGAAATCATCCGGGGAAACAAATACACGTGTCGGAACTTTAATCTTAATATTGCTAGACCTGTATGTTGTAAAACGGATAATATTAGCACATAGTCAATAAAGAAGGCCGTTATCCAAAATCACCACCACTGCAAAAACACAACAATAACAAAAACAACAACAATTTTGAAGACATTAACACAAAGAGAAAGATAATTGACCCCCTTTTAAAATCCAGGGGAAGGCAAACAGTCAAAATACTACTGTTTCTTCATGATCACTACTATAGGGTTTCTCGCTTTTGATTTATTTAATTACCAGAAAAAGAGTGTTAACTTATATCATCCACAATAA
>JAULCA010037555.1:995-14483 GCA_032360845.1 Crassadoma gigantea
CAACGAGGGCGGATTTTCTACCCAACAACCACCCCCCCCCCCCCCACCCACATCCACATCCACATCTATTCATCATACACGGTCACCAGGAGTGATTTATTTTCCCAATAAAAATACTGAATTCAAAGATAATGAAGCACTTCCTTAGCACCACTTCATCATGTGATTAAGAACCATTGTTAGCATAAAAAAAACACTTTTTTTTCATTAGTTGTTGCCCCTGTACACATGTATGCAGGTGATAAGTTAATCGTGTACGGTGTTCCCGGTCCCGGATTAAATCCCCGCACCAGGAATATAAAGTTACTTTTATATCTCTTCAACGCGTTAGATTATATATTTTCAAAAAATATACAGCAATTTCAAATATTACTTTCTAAATATGAAATTTATATTAACGTTTTCTATTGATTTTTTCATTATTTGATAAGGGGGTAAAACTTGTACGCTTGCTCGCCCATCATAGAATAGAAATCCTCTACGGTATAAAATATAACCTGGAATAATACCGCAAACTTAGCAATGTGATTAAAATCATATCCTACATTCTCACGTTAGGTGATTGCAAATTAAGAAAACTGTTCAATGTCCGATACATTCTTGTTTTCTATGTTCGGCAGTGCTTGAAATAGTTTAGTATTACCGCGGACTTAGATGACATATCTAATATAATTCCGTGGTATTACATATTCAGAAGAAAAAAAATCGCCTCGATCCGCTCGGAAGTGGAAGTATAATAGTCCCAATCTGAGCAAAAGACAAATTCTATACATTTTTGCTGACAGAAAGTTGTAAACATGACAATTCTAATTTATTAGATTTAGATAAGTGCAAAAATATATCTTTTTTTGGTTTAAAATTTTTGGGCAACACCCAAAATTAATTCCTGGGCCACCCTTCCGTCTGCTGGATAACTGAACTACTCGGTAGTGAAGCGGACCCATCAATCAATCAATCAATCAATCAGTATCGCCTATTCCTTCAATGGTGACCGCTACAGGCGTTAAACGTGCAAAAGATGTGAATTGATTTGGTTGCTTTACAAGCGTCAGCGGTAGGGAATTTTCCTTAAGCTCAGCGGTAGAGCATCGGGCTAGAGAGCCAAAGGTCGCGGTTTCGAGCCCCAGCGACGGCACTAACTTTATCACTATTCTTCGTCCTATTACAAATTGGTGCCGTTGACCCTCCCCGTTCAAGGTAGGAGAACCCTTGGCGGGGAGTCAAAGAACCTGGGTTGGTGTTTGAAAAAAGGGGGGAATAGTGTAAAAGAATTGGATTAATTAGGATGCCTTACAAGTGTCAGCTGTAGGGAATTTCCCTTGAGCTCAGCGGTAGAGTAACGGGCTGGATAGCCAAGGGTCGCGGGTTCGAGCCCCAGCGACGACACTATCTTTATCACTATTATTCCTCGTCCTATTACAGAACGTGTGACGTCACATGCACAGCCGATAGGGGCCAAATCATGATCACCGCGAGTTACGATTATGCTTATGTAGTAGAAGACACTTCCATATCTCGGTATCGGGTGACAGATTTTATTGCGGTTTTCGACATTTAATTTTGTGTTTAGATCACAAAGAATAATAGTATATTCGTTTCTGTTTTCGTTCAGGGTACACACAAGTAATGTATAAGACAAGGCTAAATCATTGCTATAAGTTAATACTTACATAATTATAACAGGTTTGAATGTGGTTTGGACAGTTTGTGGATTGTTTTTGGGTCGTTTTTTGTGTGTTTTTTTGTGTGGGTTGTAGGGTCGCAGTTTTGTGTATTTTGGGGTTAACTTTTTAATCGTCGTATCCCTACCTGCAAAATACCTTAAAATAATGCTTAATCTATTGCTGATAATAATATTTTAGATATAAAAAAAATACCAAAATATTGAATCCCCTACGGTATCTACCAAACTCTCTGACCATTTGGTGAAATAATATAAATTTCTTCTAAATTATCCGGAATTGATATTTCGTTCCATTTCGTATATTAGCTTATTGATATGATTTCGGAACATTTCTAAATTTTACGTTTAGCATATACAATAATCAAACAACATCGAACGGTGCTTTCAACTTTAAAGATGGCGGACGAGGTGTCTGCTTTTGAGGTTCTACCCGATAATATCGTGCTTCACATCCTTTCCTTCCTTCCTTGTGAAGATTTGTGTGCCATACGTCATGTTAATCATATGCTGAGACGGCTTTCGTCTGACAGGAGTCTTGTCTGGTAATATACATTCTGTAAAGAGTATTCAATATACATCAGTGTTTCACTGTAACGACAAAAACAATATTAATAGTCATTGTACCTAGAAGGACGCGAAACAGTGATAAAGATAGTGCCGTCGCTGGGGCTCGAACCTGCAACCCTTAGCTCTACAGCCTGATGCTCTACCCCTGAGCTGAAGGGAAATTCCCTGCGGCTGACGTTTGTAATGCAACCTGATCAATGAATAGTATATATATACAGATATACCAATTCTCCCATTTTTTTCAAACACCAACTCAGGTTCTTTGACTCCTCTTCAAGGATTCTCCTAAAAGGTTCCGGTTAAAAGTTTAAAATCACTAGGCACTGTGCCTGGTGTCAGAAAATATCCACTTGGCACTCCGTTTTTCTTGACACCTGACCTTAGCTGCGATAACGTAGCTTTCTGTCAGGGCAGAGGAACCCCCCGGAGGCCAGGTATAAATATTAGTACTAACCTGACCTGAGATGGAGACATTTGGCTTTTCTTGTAAGTGTACCCTAATTGTTTTGCTATATAAAACTATGAAAGTATAAGAGTCCACTCTTGTTGCCAGATTCCTAACATGACATTCTATAAAATATTATATTATATACTGTATATTTGTAAATAAATATTGTTTAAACCAACTATGAAAGTACTTCATGATATAGTAAAAGGCTAAGAAAGTGCGATTGTTGTAGTTAACTCTGTTTTCAAGATGTTGTAATTTATCTAAAAAATACAACCCTGGCTCAGCGGCAATCACTTCGATCTGGGTAGCCCACATCTGTGACATGACAAGTTCATGCAACACTGTCAAAACAGCTGAGCTCTATAGGAATATACAGTGAAGCTTAATTTGGTCGTGCATTCAATATGTGAGCTTTTAGCTACTTATATGATATATTTCGTTGTCACTTACTTTAGCTGCGATAACGTAGCTTTCTGACAACTAGACTTTTTTTTTATTATTGCTGGCTGGGGCAGAGGTCAGGTCGGGTATTAATATTAGTAATATCACTTACTTATGTAGGTAATATTTAAAGTACTACATACATATAAATTTTACTATTTTAATGATGAAATAAGTTCCTACTGAAGAGGCAAACAATGCTCTGTATGCGGATGTCTGAACACACATGCGGATGTCTGAACACACATGCAGATGTCTGAACACACATGCAGATGTCTGAACACACATGCAGATGTCTGAACACACATGCAGATGTCCGAACACACATGCGGATGCAAATCTAAATGAATCTGTGTTTTTAAAATAATTCATTAATCTTGTGGCTGTAAATATTGCGCTTTTTGTTACTAAATTGATCTCTAGAAAATTTGACGAACACCTACAACACAGTGAAATTAAAAAAAAAATTGAGTCAAATTAACGTAACACACCCAACCCTTTTCTTTACAATATGCAGTAATATACGATTGGAATTCGAAAAGTTGTCAAAGCAATGTTTGTGAAATCTGTGCTGAATTAAGATATGCTTTTTGATGTTAATAATAACTACAAAAGTCAAAACAGCCATTCATGTTTATAATTGGTGTACCTGAAGTTCAAACAAAGGCCTGTATTTTCTAAGCCTGATTAATTCTAGGCTTATGCTATGGTACCAAAAGAAGGCACTTGTTATTTTCTTTTTATTTGGGTACTAGCTTAAAAAAGGAGAGCATAAATTCTGCATATATATTAGTCCCAGAATATTGTGGGTGACACCAATCTTGTGCATGATCAGGGCTAACACAGTTCAGCACAAGCTGTACAGCTCAAAGCCATTGCATTTGTCAAAATTGTCAGGGCAAATATTGCAAGCTATAAACAACAGTAGATGCTTATATAAGTGTTAAGATTGATGAACTTTGGGGTCAAATTAATATTTGATTGTCCATTGACATTGTGAAATTAAAGAATTACAAGAAAGTTACAACTTACTGTCTACGTTGGCCCAATAAGACTGTCGGATCACTTTTGTTCAGAACACTTTTACTGTTTGTTTACTAAATTCAAGCTTTTAGGCATAGTCTTCATTTACCTTTTTAGTACTGATGCATGCAAACAAAAGTCTGATATGTGATAATGGTGTACAATACATCGAAAGAAAAATATTAATATTGCTTCTGTAACACAATGTGCTGGTTAACGTTTTCAGTCATTGGCCAAGTATGTAGCCTATGCTATTGCGATCAGTTTATTTTCTTCGATTTGATGTCTTTAAATGAAAAGTCAAGAAATACTTTTAACAATTTTTAGTTAAGAACAGTAAACTGTTTAGAATATCTATAGGAGTAGTGTCTATCCTTGCTGACACATGTCAAGTTACACAACGTATGTGCGCATGCTTCCATTTTATTTCAAAGGATTTGTTGTTGGGACCATAAAACAATTGTACTTTTTCAGTGAAACATTTTAAATTACATTTTATAAATATATTAAATTTGTGATCTTATATTTTACCAATATATAGTATTCATTACATTGTAATCAATATCTAAAAAAATAATTGAAAATAATGAATCACTGAGGCGTGGAGTGAGATTATCAAAGTTCATAACATTAACTGAGGCCCTTTCAGGCAGGTGAACTAATGTTGTGGAGTGGCATCCGTCGTCCGTCAACTTTTCCTTAAAAGGACTTCTTCTGAAGAATAGACAGGCTTTTTGCTGAAAGCTTCATTGCAATTGGAAAGAGCCAAACAAAGTTTGAGAATGAAAATGACCTTGACCTACATTGAAGGTCACAGGAGTCAGATGTGTCTTATGCTTAAAACAACCTCTGAGGAAAAAATGAAAGGTATAGAATGACTGGTAGTATCCTGGGAAAGAGTCCCCGGGAAAGAGTCCCTAGAGAATGACCTATGACCTACATTCAAGGTCACAGGAGTCAGATATGTCCAATGCTTAATACAACTCCTTCTTTAGAACTGAAAGGCGTAGAATCTAAATGTTTGACTGGTAGTGTCCTGGGATAGAGCCCAACAAATTTTGTGAATGAAAATGACCTTGACCGACATTCAAGGTCTAAGGAGTCAGATATGTCTAACACTTAAAACAACTTCTTCTGGAAAACTGAAAAGTATTGAATCTTAATATTTGGTTGCTGGCTTCCTGAAATAAAGCCCAACAAAGTTTGTGAGCATGAGAAAGTTTGCAAATGAAATGACCTTGACCTACTTGCAGGGTCAAAGCAGTCAAATATGTCAAAAACATCAAACAGCTTTTTCTAAATTAACGAAAGGCATAGAATTTCAAAGCAGTCAAATATGTCAAAAACATCAAACAACTTTTTCTGAATAATCGAAAGGCATAGGTGGCTTTTTGAGTTCACCAAAGTTTGAAAATTAAAATGACCTCAATCTACATTAAAGGTCACAGCGGTCAACAACATTTTAAACAATTTGTTCTAAAGAACCAAAAGGAATGGATTCATAAGATTTGGCTGGTTGCTTCTTGGGATAGAGCTTACAAATTCTGAGAAGGAAAATGACCTTGACCTACTTACAGGTCACAGGAAAAATATGTCAAACACTTCAAACAGTTTCTGAAGAAGAACCAAATGGCATAGAATCGTATACATTGTAATAAAAAATATTTGACTAATAGTTGTAATTGATGGAGTTTGTGAGTGAAATATTTATAGTACAGAATAATATTCAATGAGAATATTTTGCTATGACTACTTAAATATTCAGGTGAGCGATACAGGCCCTCTGGGCCTCTTGTAATATTAAATTGAATCTCACCTAGGACGAATTGCCATTTGAGTTCATGCTATGGTGTTGTCTGTCGTTTGGCAACTTTTTCTTTTCTTTGAACTACATCTTCTTAAGAACTGGAAGACGTATAGGGCCATGATATTTTGCCAGTAGGTACTTTGGACAGAGTGCTATACAGTTTTGTCAAATAAATGAGCTTGACCGACTATCAAGGTCACAGAGAATAAATATGTAACAACCTTTAAACAATTTAATAACCAGGAGGTCTAGATCTAGAGCAGTGATATTTGGCCAGTTTATGTACATTTGATAGATTGCTATTTAATTAAATCTTTCTTCAATAAATTTCTTTGATCTTCTTGCTTTCAAGGTCACAGGGGTAAGATACATGTATGTTAATATATTAAATAACTTATTCTGCAATAACAGGATTATTTAGTCTGGAAAATTCTTAAGCCAAGGAGACTCAATTTATGAAAATATTTGCAAAAGTACTTTATTGAGGATATTTTCCCATGAATACTCAAATATCCAGGTAAGTGGTAACTTTTTTTGTTATTTAATTTTTAGATTTAATTTGACCTAATTGAAAAGTGTTAAATGTTTCTAAAATAAAACAAAGTATGATAGCACTTGAATTAAGTTAACCAAATGCTCCTTTAACTATTGTCAAACATCTCTTTAAATAGTATTGCATCGCAAATTAAATATTGAATGTTGGCAATGGGACTTAATCGCACTTGTTACAAATGGATGCCAATGGAATGGCCTTCCCTAGTCCCTGATCAAGTGACAAAGTTAGAACCTGGGTTGTGTGTTCAAGGGTGAACAACATTTAAAAAGGGACGGATGGGGAAGGGGGCTTAGGTAAATTGAATTTGTAAATAAAGGCTTCAGTGGTAGAGCTAGGAAGTCTAGAACCTTGGGTTAGATCCCCGGTGGAATCACATTTCTCTTTCCTGTTACATATATTACAGTCATAATGTAAAATGTAAAACAAAAACTAATGTTGCTTTTGTAATAGGAGCGAGATGGGTCATTAGTTTTGTTTTATTTCAGTCCACATAAATGTATATATATATGCCTGCAAAAAAACACTCCTGTGCCATGGGCACTTTGATTTTTCTTGGTCATTGACCACAAAACCATCTTTAAAATGAAGTGTTGGATGCAAATTGGTGTCCAGCTAGGATGTAAAATAAAAAAAATATTGGATTAAAAATCTTTATTTCCACTCCTTGTGTCCCCAGGAGGGTTGATCTTATAAGTCATTGAACAGTTGGCAGGATCTGTTTATCCATTTGATGTTTTCAGAAGATTCATCAATATCAATTAAAGACAATTATTTTTGACAAATGTTGAAAAACAAAACTGATATTTTAAGTAAACAAAAGAACTTCAGGGCTGTAAGTTGAGTGACCAATTGCAATTTATTATTATTTTGTCACCATCTTTTGAAATTGATGATTGATAAGGTTTAATTAAGTTCATTTGAGATTTCAGCTTTTTCAAGATACTCTCATGTTTGTTTGGAATTTATAATTAACTTCTCTGCAACAAGTACAGGTAGAGTAATGTCACAATGATAAAAACTGTATGATTAATATTCATTGTAATATATTTAAACTAAGTCTGTATAGAGCAATCTAATGCTCTGGCAAAATCCTTGGGTATTGAAAAGAAAACTTAATGGACAATTTACTTTATCTTTTTAGGAATTCAGATTTTGAAGGATGTTACAAGACGAGTGAGGAGGCATTTGAGATGTACATTCAAGCTGGTGGTCCTCTCATTCATTGTTTGAACCTCAGTCACTGCTATTGGCTGTCTGGACGCAGCGTCTCTAATGCCCTAAAGCGGTGTAGGAATCTCCAAGAACTGTATATACTAGACATCAGTCTAACTGCCAAGAAACTAATCAAAATTCTCTGTGGTCTTCCAAATCTAGTCACGTTTGCCTTTACTGTCACCAATATGGATGAATTTGATACAGAGTTGGAAGGGAATAATGCAGCTCGGGTTACAATGATGGGGATAAAGCACCTCACCATTCACTTTAAAGTACCCTTGTCCCTGAGGACAGAAGCATCTATCTCTGTGCAATTCTTGCAGAAGAAAACCACATTTTTTGAACATTGTAGAGACTTGGAGAGCTTCCATGTGCTAGGTCATCCAAATTTAGGGTGTGGTCTTCCAAAACTACTCCTACAACCCAATGTAGACAAAGTTGAAAATTTGAAAAATGTGAAAGAGATTTCGCTGAACTATGCAATAGACCCAGCTGCTCGGATATTCTATTATGGCACATTGCTCTCGGTGGCAAAACTACAGCTACAAATGACCACTGTGCTTAACCCCTCTGCAAACTTTGGAAGTCAAATAAGATCAGACTTTTGGAATATCTTTTGGAAGTCACAGTATCAGTTGCAGAATTTGGACATATCCAGTATTTCTATACAGAAGATTTTCACACATGTGTTTGATCCAGATGTTCCAAAACCCAACTTGCAATACCTAAATTTGTCTGACACCTACTTCACATCAGAAGAAGGACCTACAAGTAACCTAACATCACTTATATGTGTCTGCCCAAATCTGAAGAGTTTGAATTTGAGGAATAGTCAGATTATCTTCACCGACCCAAGTAGAGAGGTATGTTTGCTACAGAATACAGTCTGACATTCCACTGCCATATATATGTTATTAAACTTTACTAGGCATGTACATACAAATCCACTAGCCAAGTGCCACGGCATATACTTAAATATAGTACATACATATTGTGTCAGGGAAAATAAAACTTTTCAATATATAATAAACCTACATAAATACTTCAAAAATGTAGGAATTTTTCAAAATATCAGCAAAGCTTTAAAATACTTTGAAAAACAGTTTAGCTCAAAACTAATTCTATTAAGTACTTTAATGTCATTACATCTTAAAAATATAAAGGTTTTGTAGCCTGTATTGTAAAGGTGATAAAATACAACTACACGTCACTCACTTATCAGTCATTGCTTGGCAAAGAGACCAGTCGATCTTGAAACATTGCGACAATTCATGTGTACATAGTGTAGAAAGTAAGAAATTGATATTACATACTTCTAACCTGATGAACCTTATTGTAGATATACTTGCAACTTCTCTTAACCCAACAGGCATGGGACAAGAATATTTGTCCGGTTTAGAGAGGGTTCTGTTTGGAGAAGTGAACCAAATATTGATTGATCAGAATCCATATATGATTGCTCGGGTGACATTTTTTACATTATATATATATATATATATATACGTGTATTCACTATAACACAGGTATTCTTCGGTTTATTTTTGAGGTAGCGTTCATATAATGTTGATTGATAGAATGTAGAAACTATGCAAAATAAACCATTTTAACTTAGCTTTGATACATATGCATTATATTAGTTCACTTCACAATATGCTGTCATGCTGTAGAGAATTTTAGTTTTGGGGGCCCAGGGTCCCATTCATAGCCCCCAGGAAGATTATCACTTTATTGTGAATTATATCCTGATATAAAAATGATTGTTTTTATATAAAGCTACATAGCCTTACCAGAATTATTGATAACAGAAACCTTATGTAATTGTCTTTAATAAAGCTACACATAACCTTACCAGAATTATTGATCACAGAAACAACCTTATGCAATTGTCTTTAATAAAGCTACACATAATTATAACCTTACCAGAATTATTGATAACAGAAACCTTATGTAATTGTCTTTAATAAAGCTACACATAACCTTACCAGGTAGTCAACGATTGGTTTTTAGCTCGCCTGTTCGATGAACAGAAGTTACTCATTAATTAAAGGAATATTAATACAACCTCCAAATTTTGTATTCAATTCCGTTATGGGGTGTAGATAGCAATTGCATCTGAAAAAAAAAATCATAATTCAATATCTGAATATTGTTTTTGGGGCAAAACATGAAATTTGGGTGGATTTTGAGAAATAGCCAGAACTGTTTTTCCCTGGGTGTCCAATTGACTCGAAAGTTGTTGCACACCTCAGTTGAATGATATTGTTTAACATATAAAACTGGATTTTTGGTCATTTAAACAAAAAGTGGCTTTTTGGTTATTTTTGTGATTTCAAACTTGTAATTTTCCAGTTTTTGCATTAACCTTTATTAGCTCACCTGCGCGAAGGGCAAGTGAGTTTATATGCCATGGTGCGGCTTCCGTCGTCAGGAATGACTGAGCAGATTTTGACCAAATTTGGTCAGAAGTATCCTTGGAAAGGGGAACAAATTTTGTATTTACCATGGGTCTGGCCCCCCTGGGGGCTGAGGGGCGGGGCCCAATAGGGGAACATAGCAAATGGACATAATCCCTAGGTCATAACTTTAAAACAATTGAGATCCCCACCCCGAAACTATATTTACAATTACTGGGCATAAATAGATGAAAGGCAGTCATGCTATTAGCACATACCCTGGGTACAGACCAACCCCTAAGGACCTAGTTTCTGAGTCATTATATTAGAAGTGACCCCACTGGCCAGGGTCTGCCCCACCCTTGCAGACAACCCCTGGGTCATACAGTACCTTTTAAAGGGTCATGCACACCACCCCAAAACTACATATACAAATGCTGGGCATAAAGAGACAAATGCAGTTATGATATTAGAATTGATCCTGGGGTCTGGCCACAACCCTAGGGACCTAGTTTCTGATTCACAGCTTGGAAACAGTTGAGATCCCCACCAAATAACCAAACATAAAATTGCTGTGCATGAAAAATCTGATACAGATTGCTGCAAGGATTGGCATAGGGGTCTGTCCTATTCCCTTTAATATCTTTTTGAGAATATTTTGCCATAATTGCTACAATACACAGGTGAGCAATACAGGCCCTCTGGGCCACTTGTTGTGTTTTTAAACTTGTAATTTTTAGGTCACCTGAGATGAAGTCTCATGTGACCTATTCTAAGCGCCTTTTGTCCGTCATCGTGCGTCCGTAAACAATTTACATTTCCGACTTCTTCTCAGATCCCCCTGAACCAATTTCAATGAAAGGTGTAAATCTTCATATTTGGCTAGTGGCTTACTTGGATAGAGCCTGACAAAGTTTGAGAACAGAAATGACCTTGGCCTACTTTCAAGATCACAGAGGTGTCAAATGCTTCAAACACTTCAAACAACTTCTTCTGAAGAACTAAAGGCATAGAATCTTCAAATTTGGCTGGTGGCTTCCTAGGAGCTAAACAGTTTGAGAATGCCAATGTCCTTGACTTACTTTCATGGTCACAGGAGTCAAATATGTCAAATGCTTCAAACAATTGAGGTGACTTCCTTTTCTAAGGATAGACCCAAACAAAGTTTGAGAATGCCAATATCCTTGACCTACTTTCAAGGTCACAGTGGTCAAATATGTCAAAAACATCAAAGGACTTCTTCAGACTTATCAAAAGGCATAAAATTAAAGTATTTGGCTGGTGACTCCCTCGGATAGAGCACACCAAAGTTTGCAAATGAAAATGACCTCAACCTACTTTAATGGTCACAGAGGTCAACAACATTTCAAAGGATTTGTTCTGTAGAACAAAAAGGAATGGATTTATAAGATTTGGGTGGTAGCTTTTTAGAATAGCGTTAACAAAGTTTGAGAAGGAAAATGACATTGACCTACTTTTAACATGAGAAGGAAAATGACATTGACCTACTTTTAACACGAAAAGGAAAATGACATTGACCTACTTTCAACATGAGAAGGAAAATGACATTGACCTACTTTCAACATCACAAGGAAAAATATGTCAAACAACTTCTGAAAAAGAACCAAAAGGCATAGAGTCTTATGATAATATTTGGCTGGTAGTTTCAACAGATGGAGCTGACAAAGTTTGTGAGGGAAATATTTTTAGTGCAGGATACATACTTGAAGTATTTAATGAGAATAATTTGCTTTGACTGCTTAAATATTCAGGTGAGCGATACAGGCTCTGTGGGCCTCTTGTTCTATAGCCTGTCTTGAAGCTTGGTAGACTTTATCAACACCTGTACCTGTCATAGCAAACCAAAATACTTTTTGCTCCTCATTGATGTCAGTTATTTCTTTACTTTGTTGGACTGTTTCAGTTGGTAGATGTAGCTGGAATCTCTAGTCTTGTGTCAACATGTCGCTGTTTGTCTGAAGTCAACCTGGGTGGGATACACATGCATGATCAGGAGGTCATGTCCAGT
Source organism: Crassadoma gigantea (assembly GCA_032360845.1). NCBI lineage: Eukaryota > Metazoa > Mollusca > Bivalvia > Pectinida > Pectinidae > Crassadoma > Crassadoma gigantea. Next base: position 13,162 of record JAULCA010037555.1, read on the forward strand.
GTGTCACAGCTGTTGGCTAGCTGTCAAGGTAAGCTATGAATTACAGCTTTTTACCAGATAGAAATCTCAACTTCAGACAAGTGATCACAAGGATGCTTTGCCCTTTTTGAAAATGTATTTTTGTATACCAGTTCAAAAAATGAATTGCATTTTTGGGTTGGCAGACCCATCAGGACTGCCACTGTTCAGCGCAAGCTGTACATCTGCAAGTCATTACTTTAATGTCTAAGTTGACAAGGCAATTGTTGAAAACATTAGACGAATGTAGATGTTTTAATTGGTGTTGCATCAGATGTATTGGATGGCCCATTGACTTTGAGGAAACAGATCTCGGTAAGCGAATCACAAGACGAGTATCACTTCTTTGTTCAAACACTGCATCCGACAAAACATGTTCGCTTTAGAAAATCTTGTGCATAAGATCTTAATTTACTTTTTATAGTACCAGCTAGAGCATGAATATGTCGGATATGTTGTTCAGTCAAGTCTGTGTTAAGAGGTCACCTATGAAAGATTATGATGATGGCTACTAATCAAGGTTCAACTAAAGACCAAATCCAAAATATTTCATAACATCTACCAACAGGTTTACATGGAGCAAAATTCGCTTAAATCTGTATTATAACATGATGATGAAAATTTTGAAATATTGTTAATACAGTTATGTGCCTTTATATTATTTCTTCCAATATAATAATTAATATGATATCATTTAAACAGTACAAGTTTACTCCAACAGGTCATAACAATACATGTATCTGTAACAAAATTATGGCCGATTGTTCACAATTTTGCTAATAATCTAGGACTACTAATTGTTGTCGTGTTGTTGATGGTCCCTTCTTCCTCTTATTATCTAAACAGTTTATTTTGATTTATTAAAAAAATGACTCGGGTCATCTTTATAATTATGACCATTTTAATTCAGATCCCAAAAGTTCATGAGTAACATTAACACATATCGCCATTATCTTTGTGTGATGGTGTCACTTCATCTCTGTGACTACATGTACATTGCAGTGAAAGTTATTCAACAAGACTGTTATTATATATAAAATGCTCGGTACCAATGTTATACCAGTGAAAGTTATTCAACAAGACTGATATTATATATAAAATGCTCGGTACCAATGTTATACCAGTGAAAGTTATTCAACAAGACTGATATTATATATAAAATGCTGGGTACCAATGTTATACCAGTGAAAGTTATTCAACAAGACTGATATTATATATAAAATGCTGGGTACCAATGTTATACCAGTGAAAGTTATTCAACAAGACTGATATTATATATAAAATGCTCGGTACCAATGTTATAC
>JAULCA010037777.1:0-34020 GCA_032360845.1 Crassadoma gigantea
AAAAACTTAAAACCATAAGTCTGAGTATAATGTTTATTAAGATATTTAAATTTACATTTCAAAATTTATTCAATTTTTATGTCTTTTCTTGCAGGAATCTCAATATCCAGTACCAGTAGAAGACTTGACCTACGAGCCCAAGCCTTGGAGCCAGCCACTTTCCATTTTGGTATTCTACCCTATGGTCATGCCTCTTTCCAAAAAAAGTAAATTTGAAAAATATGTTGGATCCTATAGGGACCACAGAACCAAATCAAAAATAGAATTTGGGTTTTTCCCGTTCTTTTTTTTTCTTTCTTTTCCCGTTCTTTTTTTCAGATATGCTGCTGCTGCTGACTGTGAGAGGTTAGTTAACATGCAATCAAGCACGCATATTGCCAGGCACAACACTGTGGTTTCAGCCACCTGTGAAAAGTCGACAATGTGTGATGTGGATCTTGCTGATGCTGAAGTCCAGACTGTGCGCCCAGAGATAACTATTGAGGACATCAAAGACTCAAATGAACTGATGATGTTTTACACAGGTCTACCAAATCATGAAATATTTTATGCAGTATATGAAAGTTTGGCACATAGTGGTGCAGATAGACTTAATGTTGATGATGAGTGTGTTGGCCAGATCAAATCACGAAGGACACTAAAGCTGATAGATGAGTTTTTACTTGTAATGATGAGGTTAAGATTTGGTTTACTACTTGTAGATTTACAACATAGGTTCAAGCTGACAGCTGGAAGAGTCTCCAGAATATTTTCTGTCTGGATTCTTTTTATATATGAATGTTTCAAAACTCTAATTTTTCTACCAAAGCTTAGTGTTTTACAACAGAACATTCCAGAATGTTTTGAACGATTTCATGACACCAGAATCATTCCTGACTGCACAGAGATGTTTATACAGACTCCATCTTGCTTAGACAACAATTGTACACCAATGTGATCTTCGAGGGTACAGTTTGTAAAGTCTGAAGTAGATTTCACAAGGCGCGTTGCATCAGCTCGTATTCATGTTAAGAAAACAATGGAGCAAATAAAAAACTTCTGTATATTACAAGGTGTGATGCCCTTGAGTCTGTGTAACCTTACTGATGCTGTTTTTTTGTATGCAGTGCTCTTACAAACCTGTTACCGCCTCTTGTTAACAAGTAGCGATTATATGTGTAGCTTTCATAGTAAAACTGCCTTTATTAGTTAGTTTGCAAATATAAGTTTGATTTAGTCCAATTAATTGGTCAAATTTGTTAACACACAATCTAAATCTGAAAGTTTTGAAAAATTCTTGCATTTGTACTTGAAGACACAAATAAGTAGATGGGAAACAATGAGTTATTTATTGAGAGTGTCATTATTTCTTAATGTTGATTTTGAAACATTTTTGTAATTTTGTCACAATTAATTCAATAAAAAAGATGATGCTTTAAGTCTTTAATAGCATAGTAATACTGCTTTAATAGAATGGATAATCTGTGAATAACTTCATTTCATGTGAAGGTTTACATAAATAAAACTTAAGATTTATTTAATTTTCTGTGTAAAATTCAAAAGGCCAAAAGGGTTTTTGGTTTGTAATTTCTGAAAGTTACAAACTGTATTGAATCTATTGATTCTCTAAACTTATTAAATCCTTTGATGTGTAATATAAAATGCTCTATGAATATATTCATTTGATATCAAACAATAAACTTAACCAGTATAAATAACAGATTTATTTGTTTTTGACCATGTGTTGGGGTTCCCCTTGTAAATGAGAGGGACAACCATTCAGTGTAGAAATTTATCAATTTCTTTTTGAGCAGGTTCCAAAATAGTGAGTCAAACTCCTTTTTTTTATTATTTTGATATCTTTTGTGGTGTATACAACAAAGTCAAATCTTTGAATGTTACACACACCCATTTGTCCCTGAATTTGGGTACAATAGCGGTGGGATATCTTCAACTTTACGTTATTGTCCTCGTCAATGTAACAGAAGAATCCCTTGGAATTGCAGCCATCCTTAACTGTTGAGTGACGACAGCTATATGGACACTTTATTTCTATAAGATGCTGAACACCCAGCAAAGATGATACAATTCCATCTGGACTAGCTCCCAAAAAGCCAAAGTATTTGGAAAGAAATATGCCACATTCCTTAACCTTTATTTTCTCATCACATTTAAGTTTTTTTTTATAGGCGATGTATTTTTTCAATGCAATCTTTTCATGTTTTCTTCCTCAATTAATAGCAGAGTCCAGAGTGTTTCCTTTTTCCTTAAAGCACAGTTTTGATGCAAGTTTTTGACAGCTATCGTTCTCCAGGCTTTTTTTTGTAGCGAAATTATGAAAACTAGTGGCAGTGATGCGCATTTACCTGGTTTGGTGCCAAAGTTAATTTTTGTTGTGGCCTACAGTTCTAGATTCAATCTCATCTTACTTTCAGAAATGGTTCCAAATGCTTCTTCAAATTCCTGTTCAGATAGTTCTTCCCTCCCAAGATCACCGTTCTTATTAATGTACCTATCAGATTCATACTCAATAATTTCATTTGAAGCTACTTCTTCAAAATGTGCCACATTCAGATCACTATCTACATCACACTTAATTGGAAACAAACTGTGGTAACAGATCAAACAGGGCAACTGGGGCAGACCTGTCCAACTTGCCAATCAATGTAGTAAGGAAAGTGTCAGAATTTACACCAGACATTACACGTTTTGGTATGCTTTCTTTTTCATTGCCATACTTGATTTTTTTAAATCGATATCTTGCACCATACTTGGTTCCCGCTTCCTCTTGCCAGGCTTACTCCATTCACAGGGGGACCCTGCAGGTAGGGCGTAAGAATTGTACCTGCTGACCCCATTGCATGATCGTAAGAGGCGACTACGTATTAGATCTTATCTTTTCTCTTCTTTTTCAACTACTTTCTTCTTCCTAATGTCTCCATTGACAATGCCTTAATTTTGGCCGTAAGTTGAGCGTTCGCCCCTGTGAATAAGGCTTTGGGTTATGTCCCCTGGTTAAGACATACCAGAGTCTGTAAAAATGTTAGTTTCTACTCTTGCTTAACGCTCAGCAAAGAGTGGGACTACTGCGTCACCCATTGTCCGTATAGGGTGTCCTGCTTGGTGTCTTCGGCAGAATGTTTCAGTCAGTTAGCACTATAAAGTCATAGAAATAATGCTTTATTGTATAGTTATTATAAAAAGTTTTAGGAACGAAATTGACCTAATGTTATGTATGTCCATAGTTTAAGCATAAACGTACTATTGACGTTGGCGTTGAACTTACTTCACAAAATCTTTTCTGTTTAACATCTTAGGTCATTTAAGGACGTCTCTGGGTATGCGTGCATTTAAGTACATGTATATTTGCTGAAAAGAATATGTCGTTTAATTTGCCTTCTTTTGATAGCGCGGACCTGATGCCGACTTGATAGAGCTATCTTACTAAAATACCATTTTGTCTGGTTACACTATACTTACAACGGGTTTACCCTCGATGCTGAACGTGATTAGTTAATTATTGTGTAGAGTCCTATCAAATGCTATGGTCAGTAAAAAACGGCCTCCCCTGTGTGCAAGGTGCATGCAAGTTTAGTTTGGTTTAATTTTGTTTAACGTCATTTAAGGACGGTTTCTCCTGCGTAGAAGTTCATGCGTTTAGTGAATGTGTGTATGTTTTTGGAGGCTGCGATATGTTCGTGTACTGTCTCCTTGTGATAGCAAAGTCTTCAAAAATGGTAGTTTCTACTTCTGCTTAACGCTCAGCAAGTAAGGAATTTGACGACTGGTTCGCTCGTTGTCAGTATGATGTGACCGGGTTGGGCGTCCTGCTGGGTTCTTCGGCAGTATGTTTCAGTGAGGTAGCACTATAAAGTCGGCATTAGTTCCGCGCTATGTCTCGGCCAGGCGACAGAACCCAAAGCTTTCCTCACAGGGGCGAACGCTCAACTTTGGCCAAAATTGAGGTATTATCAAGGCAGACATTAGGAAGAAGAAAGTTGTTCAGAAAGAAGAGAGAAGATCAGATCACATACTTGGTCGCCTCTTACGATCATGCAAGGGGGGCAACAGGTACAATTCTTAAGCTCTACCTGCGGGGATTGCATGCGAGTAGTGTATACTTTTCTCACCGAAGCGAAAGCTCGATATGAAAGCCAAAATTGAGTAATTGCCAAGCAGGACATTAGAAAATAAAAGTTTGCTTAGAAATATTTAAATTGAAAGTATTGTGGTTGGTGCAGAAAAGATATTTTGGTTGCTTTTGTATATCTATTTCTTTAGTGGGTAACAGCAGGTGCATTCTTTTGTCGATCTCCGACTTGCAGGGTGCTTTGAAATGACCTTTACAACTTTCTTTTTCTGCAGTACCTGCTCATTTGTAAATATTAGATGTCTGGCACTTCTACAGCTGGTCTAGTTCATGGTTTTTAAAAGTTTCAATTAAAACAAATATACAAGGTAGTAACGTATATCCGGGCGTTTCCCCAGGAGTGATATTGTCGAGAATATGAGACTTGGTAAATAATGTGAAGAATGACAAACCATTTATATGTAAGTTTGATACTTGGTAATACATGTTAATAATTACAGACCGTTTGTATGTGGGTTTTAGACTGGGTAATACATGCAAACAAGATAGACCGTGCATATGTGGGTTTCAGAATCAGCATGTTTTATACATGTGAAAAATGATAGACCGTTCGTTTGTTGGTTTCAGAATGAGTAATTGATTTGAATAATGATAGCCCATTCGTACTAGTATGTGGGTTTGAGAATGGAGAATTAATATACAGGTATCAACTTTGAGATATAAACTCAAATTTAGGTAAAAAAAATACAGGATAAAATGAGAAAACCGATCTGCCGAAAATTTGAGCTGTTATGTTACATTATTGTAAGGGAAAATAGTAATAAATTAGTACCCGATGCATGATCCGACAAGTCTTGAATGCATCCCATTGGAATATTAAACTCATTAAGAGACGTCACGCAAAGAGAGAGCGGCACTTACTCAATATTTCTTTCATTCCGCCATGTCAATTTTATAAAGTATTCATGGCCGTAAACAATATGTTCAGCTTATAAAGATCGTATAAATTCTTCGTGTGAGAATTTGGCTTCTTCATGTACCCCAGAAACAGAGTTGGCAGTCCCCTGGTACACATTCAACCGATAGTGTAAACAATAACACCCATACTGGTCACGCGTCAATACACAGAGACACTATCGAAGATTTGTTTCGTCTGATCGTCGGTATCCGGAATGATATGATGGACAGGTTAGATTACATGACATACAAATACACGGAAGAAATAAAAGGGTTGATTTTTTCCGTACCGTTGTCGACTATAATTGACATAAATATGTACTCCCTCTTCCCCATTAACAACTGTTGTCGACAGCTATGTTGACGTTATTTCAATGTTAAGTTGTTGGAAATAAAAGACGACGCATACTATCACTGAATAAAATTATATATAAAAAGAGTCCAACATTTCATTTGGTCAAAACGCAAGAAACCAGACGGACAATCGAAATCGTGTTACAACGTGTTTAAAGCAAGAAACGCACAAAAACTATAATAATATCAAGAGTTAAGGCTAATTGATCATACGAAATAAATTCCGGCCGCCAAGAGAGCTTGTCTGCGAGAGATCTGACCGATTCGACCAGGAAGGACAACACTTATCTATAACAGCAAACCAACAAAACAATTCTGTTGTGGATTTACCTCCTTTAGTTATTTCAAACTTGTTGAAATTGTAATATCGGATCAGATTAATTAGCTAGTTAAGGATAGTAAACCTCCTGGGCCTGACAATGTTTTCCTTAGATAATAGAAAATCTTGAACTGTCTATAATTTTACCACTTATAATCCTCTTTAATAACACAATTACTTCTGATACTATTCCTCGAGCCTGGAAGTCTGTTAATGTTAATGCTCTATATAAAGGTAAAGGAGCTATTGATGATCCAAATAATAATAGACCGATTGCCTTTACATCAATTTGAAGTAAAATATTAGAAACTAGAAAATGTCTAAGACATATTTGCCCCCGCTGCCTCTTGATACCACGATTGGTTTGGTTGTATTTTGTTTAACGTCCTATTAACAGCTAAGGTTATTTAAGGACGGCCTCCCCTGTGTGCAAGATACATGTGTGTAGTGAATTCGTGTGTGTTTTGGGAGGCTGCGATATGTCCGTGTACTGTCTCCTCTGATAGCACAGAACTGATACCGACTTACTGTATATGCCAGAAATGTTAAAAATCGACAGAAAAACCCGTAATACATGTTGAACATTTTTGCTTCTGGTATACAATACCAAATTTGAAAGGAATTAATTAAAAAATAGAAAAAAATCTTGCATTTACTGCAAAATGTCCTTATTTGTCAATAAATGACACATAACCCCACAATAAAAAGGCACAAAACTCTGCTAAATAGCATTTAAATATCACGATTTTTAGAAATATCAAATGCAAACATCCCTCTAATTTTTACAAAAAATTAACACTTGTTTGAGTTATCGCGTAAAGAAGTATAAGCTACTGGCTGAAGTGATACTATGCCAAAACGCGGAAAGTTGACTCGACTGAAAAAATCCGTAATATGTGTTTAACATTATTACTTCTAGCAATATCATACCGAATTTGAAAGGAATTGATCAAAAAATAAAATACACATTTAATACACAGAACCCTTATTTGAAAATAAAAGCTTAATATTGCCATGCCGAAATACGGTTTTACACTCCTACAGATCCCGTCTTTCAGAATGTAACAAAAATGCGATGTTTCAAGAATATTGATGATCACCAATTACGCCGGGGGATCGTAAAAATTCGATAAATGACAAATGGTTCTATGTAGGCAACATATACCTTAGTATACTCATTGTACAAAATAAAGATCTTTGGATATATTTCTTGATCTTCCTGATACTTGTGGTATTAGTAATACGTTTTTGTTTCTTGTGCATTATACCACGAGTTAATCAAGTAATATAAAATTATATATATTTATATAATCTAATTCCGTGTATGTTACTTTGGTGGTGTTCCGTGAAATGATCATAATATTACCTTGGTGTTTTTATTAAAACGAGAACGTAATGTATTACATAAAACTGATATAAAGCCGACATTGTGTAGAATCACTGCAAAGAAAAAGAGAGATGCATTTCAGTTAACAAGTACCATTTTAATGTAAGGTACGAAAAACAAATATCTCCCTTACTTCTGTTTGTATGCTTTGCTTTTATAGTAATGAAAGTGATAAAGCATTTTAAAAAGAAACGCCATTGACTATATAGCTTATTCTCATCTCCCGAAATATCATTTTTCAAGAAAAAAAGAGATTGACGTCTCTCGCCTGAGTGAGCACAGCGAACACGTTGAGTGTTAATGAAGTCTCGTTATCTTTAGCGTACCGGTCGCGGGCTAACGCGATGGTTTCTCTTGTCATCGTTATCTTTCGTGATCGAATTTTGACGATCCCCTTGCGTAATTGGTGATCATCAAGATTCTTGAAAGTCCTTGACATATCGCGTTTTTATTGCATTCTGAAAGACGGAATATGTAGTAAATCAACACCCCCACCAAATCACCGATATCAAAACATCGGTTGAAAAAAAGTATGCTCACAAAATGATAATGTGGTTTAAATAGGAAATTGTTATTAAATACTTAAAGTAAATACTGTTCATCCTCTCTCATTATCTCACATTCTGCCGACACCTGTACAAGCAAATTAAGTGTGGACCGGATCCTGTGTCGACTGCAGTGCCAGTACCTGTGCTACTTGCCTTCTTGTGATATGATCTGATTTAATCTGATGCCGACTTTAAAGTAATATCTTACTGAAATACCCAAGTCACCCAGCACAGCATTCCGCCCGGCATCAGTTCTAATCTTTCACAAGGAGACAAACACAAACATATCGCAGCCCCCCAAACACACACGCATACACTACACACATGCATCTTGCACACAGGAGTGTCAAAATGGAGAAAACAGTCGGACTTTGACTGTAGATTTTCTAGAAATTAGAAAAACAGAAGCATCTAACAAACATTTTAATTTATACTTTTGTATCTGAAAAGCGAAGGAACAGGTATGTAGCTTCAATTTACTTTGATATAGAATGTCATCGAGCTATAGATGTCATAAATACAAAGATTATACTAAAGACAAGACTTATAATAGTGTGATTATTTCATCTCATATGTATGTTCGAAAATTGGAATTTATCATTTATAAAACCATTTCACTTCAAGTTAAGATAATGTCAATTAAATTAAGGAACAGATAAGACTTACCAACTTTACCATACACATGTGAAGACAGGCCGAGCTCTGACTGAATCATATCCTTGAAAATGTGACACTTTTGAGAGTTATACTTGAATCCGGCACCACTTAACTGCATACTGTAGAATGCACAATATATAAGAGACAACTTTTCTGCTGTGGCAAGGACCTTATTTCCTTCAAAGTATTTTTCTTGTTTATACAGCTCTTTGCGATTTGCAGCACAAATAGCGAAGCAAAGCAAAAACTGTAGCCGGTCGTATCCGTACATTATGGTTTTATGGACACAGGATTCTCTGCCGGTAATTACTTGTTACACGTTTGTAGGGGCATCGGACACATACAAACAACTTTAATTCATCTATGTTTTACATATAACATTCAAGTATGATAGTTGTATATCGTGGTAAGCCCCTTAAATAAAGGACATGTTAAATACGTATTATCGTCACTGATTTTGAGTGATGTTCAAGTCTAATCTTAATCGAAGAGTTGTCCTTTCTGCCAAATTGTATCTTGATAAATTTGAATACTCAAGTTTAAGAAAATATATATCGGGATCAAGGTCTATTTACTAGACTTGGATGCACCTACACAGATATCAGTGTCACAGAAAACAGCCATCTAAGGTGTTGCAGAAATCTATCTACAATAGGCCTCGGTCACAAAGGTTGTCATTTAACAGTCATTGCAACAATGCATATTAGCGTCAAACTTTATTGGGAACAGACACCATGGTGATTTCTGACGTCTCATTTCACGTGACTTTATCATAAGAACACATGAGCATTGTTCTGTGAAATATAACAGTTGTTTTTAAAGCAGTCGCATTTCAAATGATCTACCCGGCGGTTAGTTAGTCCCTACACGTATCGACGAAAATGTATAATTGATTATCCCAAATGCATCTCACTTGAAAACGTGCCATTTTGTAGCCATTAAAATCTAAAACATAAGAAGAACAGCTATATTTGTCATCAAAGCATCTTAGAAGTAGTTTCGGCAGTAGTTTCTACTCCTGCGTTACGCTCAGCGATTACGTCTGGTTCGCCCGTTGTCAGTATATGTCCGGATGGGAAATCCTGCTGGCTGTCTTCGGCAGTATGTTTCAGTGAGGTAGCACTATAAAGTCGGCATCAGTTCCGCGCTATCAAAAGGAAACAATACACGAACATATCGCAGCCTACCAAAATACACATGCATTCACTACACGCATGCATCTAGCACGCAGGGGAGACCATCCTCAAATGACGTAAGCTGTTAAAAGGACGTTAAACAAAATAAAACCAAACCAAAGTTTTTATTTTTATTTTGCATGTCAACTCGTTGGATGATTCAATGGTAATGCTTCCTCCACTAATGTAATCCCCTGATCATATTTGTCTAAGTAGTGATTATATCACACTGATGTTAAGGATGCTTTAATCAATTCGAAATCTGAACAAAACTAATCAAGTCGTTCACAACTAGTAGCGATTTAAAGAATTTACCTCTAATTCCCCTATAGGGCCCCGCCCCTCTAGCACCGGAACGGGGGGCGGGGGTCACACCCTCCATTTATACATCGTTGGTTCTCCTTCAGCCTGTAATGCTCCAGACCTTATCTGAACAAAACCCATCAAATTGTTCACAACTATTAGCGATTTAAAGGATTTACCTCTCGCCTCTGTTGTACCCCGCCCCTCTGGCCCAAAAGGAGCAACACCCTCTATTTGTACAACGTTGGTTTTTCTTCAGCCAGTAATGCATCAGACTAAATCTGAGCAAAATCCATTCAGTCGTTCACAACAAGTAGCGATTTAAAGGATTTACCTCTATTTCCCCTATTGTGCCCGGCCCCTCTGGCCACAGGGGGAACCACACCTTCTATTTATACAACGTTGGTTCTCCTTAAGCCAGTAATGCTGCAGACTAAATCTGGGCGAAATCCATTCAGTCGTTCACAACTAGTAGCGATTTAAAAGAAATGTTGGCGGACGACGGACGCTGCGCCATGGCATAAGCTCACTTGCCCTTCGGGCAGGTGAGCTAATAAAAGTGAAGTAATATGTTAATGTGTTTAAGCATTATGTACTGTACATAGGTTTTGGTAGAAATTTGTATAATATAACTAATATTAATAAAATAATCATGTTTCACAGCCAGCTATTGCGTCCAATATTGTTTTCCTGTTAGACAATGATTAGTTAAGTATTGTTTAACGTCCTATGAACAACTAGGTAAATTAAGGGCGGCCTCCACTGTGTGCAAGATGCAGGCTCTATTTCTTTTCTTCCCATATGAATCGCTTAATAAAATTGAAGTAGCAATGTCGGACTTTGAAAAATCCCCCGCGCTCTCACCAGGCGCTTATATAACTACGCACGCAGTAGGTGGACTATGTTTTTTTGTATATCACTAAGTATTTATTATATCATTTCTTTTGCATAAATATTAAATATTTTATCAAATTATAGGAATTAATAAATACAAAATAGAATTTATTAGCGTTGGTTGTTATTTTTAATTATTTTTTTTAAAGTGGGACTAGATTGATCAGCGAATTAATAATTTTGAAGTGTGCACTTATCCCGATCAGCTGTCTCAATCGGCGGACATCGAAGGAATCTAGGCTCACTTATTAGAAGGAAAAATAAAGATGCGCCAACTTAAGCATTTAATTCCTCCGAGATGTTATCAAAAGACAATTTAATGGTTTCCCGTTTAATAACAAATACATTTCACTCGTATGGCAGATTTTTAAAAATATTTTTATATGTACTTCTTGTATGATACAACTAATATAAATAAAAATATTATGTTACAAGCCAGCTACTGCGTCCAATATTGTTTTCTTATTTAATATTGAGTGTCTGGTTCCATTTCTTTGGTTTAATTAAGTATTACTTAACGTCCTATAAACAACTATGGTAAATTAACGACGGCCTCCACTGTGTGCAAGATGCATGCGTGTAGTGTATGCCTTTGTATTTACGGAGACTGCGATATACTCGTATTTGGTTCCATTTCTGCTTGGCTGGTGATGCATGAGGCTTTTATACCACGTTTCTTCCCATTGCTACATTGATGTAACATCAGAACATAACAAAACTAGTATTGGGAGACTTTTCATGGTGTTTCAGATTTAAAATAGGAGGTGACAAGTAAAAACTAAATGCTTTTCCCAAAACCAGTGGGGAATACACAACTGCTTTTCTAGGATATGAGAAATCACATTTTCCTGCTGATATGCATGTTTCACGTGCTTTTATTATTCTTAAATATTTAACACTGCCGCCATTTTCACTTCTATAAAACAAGTGGTTATGAGGGGAGACAATATGATGACTAATCAATTAAAGATTGTTAAAAATAGGTACATACTGACATGACGATGTGACAGTTTTCTGCCGTTCAGTGATCGAAACTTGACTGGAAGTATCAGCGTAGATGGTGTGAATTTGTTCACAATACATAATATTATCGATAAAAAAATAGAACACAGATCGGATGAGGAAACGTGTGTTTATTTGTCTCGCATAAACCCGATGTTTTCGTAAAGTTAACAACGGAAAGTGTTGTATGTATCATTATAGTTATTCGTCCCATGTCACGTGACCTACTGTCAGAGTCCTCACACAGGACAAATGGCTGACATCTGTGGGTGGAGCATGGATATATTAAGGATTTAAATGACTTGGACAGTTCCACGTTTGTGATTTGAGGTATGAACACACAAAAAGCAGTAGAAACGGACAAATTAAAGACTAGGATATAGCATAAATAATCAGCCGTGGTAGGAGAGTCGCCGTTTTTTTGTGACTTGTTTCCCAACCACAGTCGAAGTAACTAAAATCGCATTTTTTCACTATTTTTTTCATCTACGGTCCGATTGCAATAAAAACAAAGAGTAAAACGATTGGGCCTAGCGGATACAATTCATGCAGCTACCATCAGGCCCATCACTGAAAACTGAATCATCATATTAAAAACTGAAATGCAAAACAAAAACACAAACACGTGTTTCTTGACCCCAAATCACATTTACTGCTTAAAAAAAGGACTCGAAAACCACAATGAATTACAATTAAATTTTGAATAGGTTCAGTTCTGTGTAACTGCGGGTAGTGGAAATGGGAGATAATTAAAAAAAAAAAGATGATAATTATGATCTGTAAGGAAGGAAATTTTTAAAGAGCGCGAAACGTGGAGACAACTGAAAAACAGATGGGAAACGTTATAATGTGAGGTGAGAGATAAATATATCATATAAACTGAAAATTAACTATTTATCTAGCTGAGAAAATATTGCTGTATGACGTGAAATGAGGGAAATGGAAGAAGGGGTAATATTAGCGGACCGGAAAGGTCAATGCAAGATATAAAGATGTTATATAAATATAGGACGAAACGAAGGAGATGACTTTCAGCAGGGAAAAGCAAATACCATTATAAAAAATATGTAAAAAAGGGAGATACATTGATGCTATTAAAAACAAAGACCATTATTTAAAATTTTAAAAAAGGAAGATACGTAGATGCAGTTGAAAAGCGAGAGAACTATGGAAGATAGAGCGAACAGATAAGGATAGAAAGGAACGAAAGGAAGTATCACCAGGTCAAGAATAGGAAAATGGTAGGACAAATGGTATTAACACAACTAAAGAAAGGGTAGATATCCACGTCACTCTATACTAAATTAAAGATAAACATCTGTCAATTATAGTAATATTAGACGCACTCGTCCACTGGGCACCAATCCCATTCAAATGAAGGATCTACTGTGTAACACCACGGGTTTTCCCCGCCATCAATTACACACCGGTTTCCAAAGTCACTCCGTCCACGGTTAAAGGAAGGCCTGTGCGGGAAGTCACTGTCCCATCGCTGGCATGTGATCCCTGTCCTTGTGCAAGACACTCGACCATCATATATCTTAGTGATAGGATCATAGCAATCTTTCTCTGCAATCCCAAACAAAAACCCTGATATTTCTCGTAAACTCTAAGAGCAATTGACTATCCGATTACACATGTTTTGCTGTTTCTGTAGATGGTCCCCTGACATATTGATTGTTTGAAATATCGGAGACATTTAAGTTTGGATAATATATGAAATTTCATTTTTTTCAAAATTTATTATTTATGTTTTATAGGTGATTTTACTACAAGAAAAATAATTAAAACCTTTTTACCTGAGCAGGAAATGTTTGGTGTCAACCATGACCTGTCGGAAAGACATGTGGCCACTGGACAGCTAGTATTGGTTTCAGTAGCTACAAAAGTAGCGCACCTGTACCAAGCGAGTGCAGGTTCGTCATTGTACGGCCACTCGATGGTGATACTGATTCCAGGTACGATAATTGACGGAGGTTCATCACAGATGTCTTCCTCGACGGGACAGTAATCCCATCTCTCAGCAGGATCGTTCGTGTAACACCAGGGTCGTATACTGGCAATACGTTGACACAAGTTTTGAAGGTCAGTCCTGTTTATGAGATACAGCTGTTGATGAGGCGTGTTGCTGTCCCATCGCTGACACGTGACAACATTCAAAGTGCACGTAACTCTCCCTTCATATGGCTCATTGCTTTTCAATTTGTCTTTCTCTGTAAGAGTGTGAAGAAATGAAGCATTTAGTATGTACAAACAAAGAGATAAACATGATATAGAATCACATTCAGCCACCTTAAGGTACTCCTGAATTGTACCTGCTGCCCCGCCCGAATTGCATGATTTTAAGAGGTGATTAAATTTAGAATCTTATCTTTTTTTTCCCTTCTAAATAACTTTCTTCTTCCTAATTTTTCCCTTGACAATGCCTCACTTTTTGGCCATTTGTTGAATGTTCGGCCCCTGTGAGGAAGGCTTTGGGTCCTGTCCCATAGCTGAAGTCTTTAAAAACGGTAATTTCTACACCTGCTGAACGCTCAGCAAAGTAACAATACTTAATCAAACCAAACAAAGCATTGCAGTTAGGGATTTTTTTTGTCGTTTATTTTCATTGGTTTTAAAACTGTTCAATTTTGAAATAAAAAATCGGGGTTTACTTTGCACTGTTTTGAACAACAATTCTATTATCAGCGTACTACATAGAGTTCGCTGATAATACATAATTGGAGACGAGAACCTTTCCTTCAAACGATGAATGATATGTGGAAAATTTAATCTTACATGTGTCCATAAAAAATAAGATTGTTTGAACTAATATGACAGACACTCGTGTAAGATCCTTTACTTCCTATACGTTGTATTTTCTAAGCTACTGGCGTGGAGATTTTTAGAGCAAGACTAATGACAACTATTTTTTTTCAAAATTTTATGAAGTTTTTAACAGCCTTCCGTCCTTTATAATCGAAGGTCTACAAGCCAAACTCTTTGAGCGGGGCTGGAATGCATTAAGACTGTTTTAACCTTTTATAAGTTTTCCACCAGATATATAAAAACTGTAATACCTGCTCAATACCTTCAGCATGTCCTCCTTTAAAATACTCAAATAACTTTTACATGAACAAATTACAATCCGTTGAAAACTTATAATTAAGTTGCGTTTGTTAAACCAAAATTCAGAACCCGACTTGCCGCCAAACAGATCCATTGCACGGTTTTAAGCACCATTTTAGTGGTAGTTTTTTGACCCATTATTATACATGTTTGTTTAATGTGTTAATGGTCTTTACAATAATAAAAATCAAAAATCACTAAATGACGCACATGAACAGGACAAAGATGCCGGTGACCAATACTTTTCACACCTGGAAACTGGACAGCTGTTCACAGGTTCGGTGTCAGTAAAGTTCATGCATCTGTACTTTGTCAAAAAGTTATTTCCCATGTACAGATGTTCAGTTGTGAAGGTATCATTATCCCTGTTCACTAAAGGCATAACACCACATTTACCTGTAAGACAGACAGAAATCTTAAGTTTGGTTTGGTTTAGTAATGTTATATGTTCTATCAACAGCTATGGTAATTTAAGGAATGCCACCTCTGTGGGCAAGATGCATGTGTGTAGCTTATGCGTGTTTGTTGTTGGAGGCTGCGATATGTTCGTGTTTGTTTAATTGTAATAGCGCGGAGCTGATAACGACTTTATAGTGGTACCTCATTGAAACATACTGCCGATTACACCCATCAGGACTTCCAACCCGGTCACGTTAAACTGAAAACGGGCGAACCTATCGTATAGCTTCCAAAATGCTAAGCGTTAAGCAGAAATCGAAACTACATCTTTTACAAACTCTGGTATATCTCGGTGTGCGCATGCAACCCAAAGCCGGCCTCACAGTGGCGAACGCTCAAAATAAGGCCAAAAGTGAGAAATAATAATAAGAAGAAAATTGTGTAGAAAGAAAAGAAAAAATTACATCCCATATTTAGCCGCCTCTTACGATCATGCAATGGGGCATCAGGTATAATTCTTACGTCCTACTTGCAAGGCTTAGATAGAAGCTGTACAAAACTATGTAAGTTTTTAAAGTCTGATTATGCTAACGGATACTTTGGCAATTATAAAAGCTACCAGATATACTTATCTATGGCATGTAATCCCATGAATATCCCAAGGAAATCCCAAAATCGTGAAGCTTGCAGTCGTGTTGTGGATCACGAGGAAAGAAAGTACACCACCATACCTCGTTTCCTGCGGAAATACACGCTTGCACAACACACATGGAGTACCGACTTTAAATGACCTAAGCTGTCTGGTAATAGAACGTTTAACAAAAGCAAACCAATCCAAAGCTTTGATACGGAGTCTTCGATTTAGCTGTTGATGGGGAGGTTTTAATTTTATTTATTTCGTGGGAAATCTTCTTCTGCAAATTCATAGTTCCACGAAGTATATATCAACACCTTTTTCGATTTATCGGAAACTCATAATCCAAGAGTTCATACACCAACGAAGTGGTGTATCCTGGGGAAACTACAAAATTTAGACCCTCGAAAAAACAGGAACAGGATATATTGGGAGCAGGTAGTGATATGTGATATAAATGCGTTTTCTGCCATCGTCTTGTTGGTAACTGTGACCTTGGCATTCATTTATGTTTATGGCTCAAAGTATTTAGTGTTACAGAATTACCATTTCATGGTCAATGTTGCTATTACTAAAACGGGAATCTTGGCTTTGAGGAACGAGTCTTTGTATGAAAAGTTTGAACGCGACAACAAATATGTTATATGTGTTGAATATGTTTGGGTTTTTGTATAACTACACTGAACTTGAAGAAAATTAAATAAATATTAAAAGGTTTTTGAATTTTCGACGGAATGCTCTTATGAGGCAATGAAAAGGGGACATAACTATGCAAAAAAACGTTTAAATGTCACGATTTAAGAGTTTATTCAAAGCATTCAAGTACTGATTGGTTTGGTTTAGTTTACTATTGTTTAACGTCCTATCAGCAGCTATGGTCATTTAAGGACGGCCTCCCCTGTGTGCAAGATGTTCCCTGCAGGTAGGGGGTAAGAATTGTACCTGCCACCCAAAATTACATGATCATAAAAGGCAATACAATTTGGGATCTTATCTTTTCTATACTTTCAAAATTACTTTCTTATTCCTAATGTCTTCTTTGAAAATGACTCACATTTGACCATAAGTTGAGCGTTCGCCCCTGTAATGAAGGCTTTGGGTTCTGTCCCCTGGCCGAGACATACCAAAGTCTGTAAAATGGTAGTTTCTACATCTGCTTAACGCTCAGCAATTTAGGAGTTGGACGACTGGTTCGCCCGTTGTCAGTATAACATGAACAGGTGGTATGTCCTGATGGGTGTATTAGGCAGTATGTTTCAATGAGTTAGCACTATAAAGTCAGCATCAGTTCTGCGTTATCATAAGGAAACAATACACGAACATATCGCAGTTTCCCAAAGCACACACGCATGCGCGAATTGGACGGCATTTATCTTTGATGTTGAAGACGCCTGAGGAGGACCGTCTAAATAAATGCGGTAAGTCAAAGAACTTTACACTTATTTTGTAAAGCAACATATTGACTTAATTAAATGATTCACTTTTTATACGCCCACCCTAAAGGTTGGTGTATATGTGCATGGCCTTGACCGTCCGTTCGTTTGTTCGTCCGTAAACATTTTCTTTGTCCGTTATTTTTTCCGAAAAACTAGCAGAAGGATATTGAAATTTCACACAAATGTTATATGCATCAAGATCTGAAGCTGAGTCGAATTTGAGACTAATTCGATATGTCATAACAGAGTTATGGCCCATGGCTTTGAAAAAAATCGTTTGTCTGTCAACATTTTCTCTGTCCGTGACTTTTCCGGTAAACTAGCAGAAGGGTATTATTGAAATTTAACGCAAATGTAATATGCATCAAGATCTGAAGCTGAGTCCAATTTGAGATTTACTCGATATGTCATTACAGCGTTATGGCCCATGACTTTGAAAATATTCTACAAATATAAGAATGGCCATAACTTTTTTATTTTAGAAAAAAATTGACCTGACATTTCATACATAATATCACCTTTATGTGGACTTGCACATATATTACTGGTTTTTTAACTCTATTTACCGGAACCATATTGTTAGCATTTTCTTTTTACATAGTAATGGCCTATGACTTCGAAAAAAATCTACAAATGTAAGAGTGGCCATAACTTATTTTATTTTTGCATGCTTTGTATTGCTTTCCCTTTGCCCTTCATTTAGTACTTCAATTGCTATTAATCCCTGAACCAGTATTTCATCCTATTACTTATAATATATTGCCTTTGGAATTTCAACATGTTAACGCGAAAAGGGCAACTCCTGTGATTGTGGGCATCGGTTTTATTGGTGGGCGTATCATGTACCGTCCGCAGTACTCTTGTTCAAAGAGGTTGAACACAAGAACAGACGTTATATTTATTTCAGTAACGCCCCTACTGATTGTCATGGGTTATTGAAGTAGAGAATCAGTAATCGGCAAGAGTAGATCTGTGGATGGTAAAAACATTACGTAATAATTTATGACTAAGTATGCATTCGAAGAAATGTATTTGCAGTGTACTCTAAGTTAAGCCTTGGTAGCCATGTGACACAAGGTAAGTAAATACTTCCCTGACTTTGCTTTATTCAAATCCACTTTCTTTTAAAAAAACAAAATTTAGGCACATTAACACCATTAAGACGAACGTTCTTAATTATTCTGTTGCTTGTCAGTCTAAATCTCGTTTGCAGTTTAGCATTGGGATCCAAGCAGGGCGTCTAGATTTGACTTTTAAAAGTAATTATTTAAAAAAAACCAGACTGACGTTGTTTAAATGCATATTTGCATTTGTAAAAACCTTATAAATTCCTAATTACATAATGTGGTTCAAAACGTATGTATACTATTTTATCATCAAATAATCTCTGGTCCGCGCTATCACAAGGAGACAATACACGAACATTTCTTAGCCTCCCAAAATACAAACGCATTCACTACACGCATCCATCTTGCACGCAGTTGAGGCAGTCCTTAACTGACCTAAGCTGTTAAAAGGACGTTAAACAAAATAAAACCAAACCAAGCCAAACATTGTCGTAACTGAATTATAAATATTGAAATTTAAGGAAAATAGGTTAAGGTAAAAAAGTATGCATCATGTACATAATAAAATAACACAGGCTTATGTGTGTTTAATAAGAACCGTAAACAGAGCGGCAACGTATGTTGCTAAACCGGAAGTTCGACTTTTCTTTTTCATTTTAGGATGATGAGGAGTTTAAGGTGAAGAGCTCGGAAAGAAGTCAAAAGCGGTCGAGTATCCTATTTCCTAGAAGATGTTGTTTATCATGGAAAATGTGCCTGACTATGCCTGTGGGATCTAAGAAAATGGGTGAAGGAAGAGTTTAAGTAACCTTCAGCTAAAATGTAGCTTATGCAACCACAGGCACATGTTTAATTTTTGGTCTTACATGTCATTTTTGCGCCTTTTCGTGGTTTACCCCTACCGCTGTTTCAGACCAAGACATTAGACAGGTAAATATATCGTAAATAATGTCTTGGTCTGAAACAAGTGCCCGTGAATGCAACCAATCATGCCCTATATGTAACATACTTATTGTTCTGTGTTTGTTACATATACCAGTATTAAAAATACTGATATTTGGATATGGTCGGCATATGTACATGTATGCATTAAGAGACCAGTCGGAAATGGAATGGAGTTACCTGTGTATTGTTGACAGTGTTCATATTGTAAGTTGCGGTAATCTTGAAAATATCAAATTAAAAACCTTCCAAGATATTTAGTATAAAATTCAAGAGTATTGAAAATTTGAGATCATGTAACACATCGCAGCCTTCCAAAATACACACATGCATCTTGAACACAGGGGAGGCCGTCCTTAAATGACCTTAGCTGGTAATAGGACGTTAAATAAAATAAAACCAAACCAAATTATATGACTGTGATCTAGGTAATCCAAATACGTATTTTAACGCATGTTAAGATGTTGTTCCTCAAATGTATTTGTATGTTTTGGCAATAGGTAATTTCATAACATTATTTTGAAACTGTTTTACTATTATTTTGAAATGACAGTGATGTTTCTCGCCAAGCTTTAGGATCAAAATGCATTGTAACGTTTTGTTTTAGTTTTTAATTTGAAACATTTTTGACTGGATTTAATGTATCTTTCTAATAAAAATAATAAGAAATACTTTGATATTTCGTTTTATTTAGTTCTAAAACATTATAAGATCAAAACCAAGGAAAAGGGTCCTTAGCAGGTTAACAATTACATGTAGGTAGTTCTTTAGATTTTTAGAAATTGTACACATTGTTTTATATAAAATAAAAGGATAAGATCAAATAAAAGTACTATTTGGTGTGGGGTCTGTAGATGATAGATATGATAACATATAACCATTAATAACCATTTTTAAGAATGATGATGCCAGATATACATAAAATAGGTAACACTTGCTTTGTTCTGGTCTCGTGACAGATGAGAGTGCACGTGACTCTGAATTTGTTTAACTTAGTCCAGTCATAATTGAATTTGCCTGATGAAACTTAGCTGTAGGAACCTATTTTGAAACAGTGCATGTACAGTTAAACATTTTATTCCCTGTGAGAATTCAAGATATATATGTATATCCAACACATCTATTGCTTTCCATTATAACAGGTATATTCTACATTTTAACCTTCCCAATATAAAAATGACGTTCCCAATACAAAATAAATCTCTTAAAAAGCATAGAAAACAGTACTTGCACTCAAATACCATATCAACTCTCGAATATGACACCTTCTAAGGTATCAAGACCCATAATTGTTAAATTCTACTACAGCTCGCTCCAAATTTTACAAAAATTAAATTGAAAAAAACATTCAAATTCCACCCTATCGCTCCTGGTTTTTTTTCCAGAAACCTCCCGAAAAACTGTATTTAGGTCAACTGAGACGAAGTCTCAAGTGACCTATTCTAATCACCTTTTGTCTGCCGTGCGCCCGTGAACAATATACATTTGCGACTTCTTCTCAAAACCCCTGAACCGATTTCAATGAAATTTGGCAGACAGCTTTCATGGCCAAAGGCCAACTAAAATTGTGAATTATATTGTCCGCAGCCCCCAGGGACCCGGGGGGCGGGGCAAAAAGGGGTCAAATTGACTGAAATTTCAAAAATCTTTTTCTCAAGATCCAGTGAAGGTAGAATCAAATATTCTTCATAGATGGAAAGGTCTTATGGTGCTTTACCAAAATCTTGAATTTCATGACCCTGGGGTCTCACGTTCCCCCCTGGGGTCTTACGTTCCCCCCTGGGGAGGGGGTAAATTTGGCTATGGTTTATATTGGGAAATCACATTTTCGACCAACATTTGTTAATTTCCGTTGGAATATATTCAAACGTGGTTAGCATTATTAGCAATGGATAGTAGTTTGATTGTAATGCACATATCAAGCCTGACTGACCCCTGGGGGCTGAGAGGAGGGGCCAAAAGGGGTCAAATTGACTGAAATTGTAAAAATCTTCTTCTCAAGATCCAGTTAAGGTACAATCAAATACTCTTCATAAGTGGAAGGGTCTTAAGGTGCTTTACCAAAATCTTGAATTTCATGACCCTGGGGTCTCACGTTCCCTGGGGAGGGGGTAACTATTGCTATAGTGTATATAGGGAAATCACATTTTTAACCAACATTTGTTTAATTTCTATTGGAATGTATTCAAACGTGGTTAGCATTATAAGCAATGGAAAGCAGTTTGATTGAAATGCACATATCTTCCCTAACCGACTCCCGGGTGCTGAGGGGCGGGACCAAAAGGGGTCAAATTGACTGAAATTTCAAAAATATTCTTCTCAATCAAATAATCTTCATAGATGGAAGGGTCCTAAGGTGCGTTACCGAAATCAAAAATCATGAATTTCATGACCCTGGGGTCTCACTTTTACCCCTGGGGAAGGAGGGAGGGGGGCAATTTTTAATATTGTTTATATTGGGAAGTTATATTTTAGATATTACATCTTGATAACTAGATTGGAATTAAAATGCTGAGTTGAAAGTGTGATAGTTCAAAAATTTTGAATCACCCCTACCCAGAAGGGCTGTAGGGCAGGGCCCAAAGGATTCACTGTTCTAAAATGTCTTCAGTATTCTTGTTTGGAATCAGAGGTGCTAGTCTTAATTCTGTATGCTAGATATTTATTAAGATGGTTTTATTGTATTTTCTCAGTTTGAATATTATTTCTGGTCATGTTTTAAAATGAAAATCAACTGTCTGAATAAAATATATCAGAACTCAGGTGACCGTTCAGGTCTATGGGCATGTTGTTCAAATTTGTGTAGCCTAACATGGACATATCCATGATTGTTTTGTTCGATGTCAATCAATATTTGCTGTTTATCGTCTATCTTATTTCAAGATCATCTGCACTTAATTTGGTGAAATATTTATTTACAGTTGGTCCACACACAATTTAATGATATCAATAATTCCGTATAATTAATGATATCAATAATTCAGTATAATTAATGATATAATTAAATCCATTGAGTGATATCAATAGTTCAAATTAGTGATATCACTAATGGAATAAATGATATCACTTATTCAAATTGATGATATTTAATTAATTTATTGATATCAATAATTCAAATGATATATATCACATTTTGTAGATCAATACTAAAATGGTGTCCCATAGGTACATACTAAATTTACGTGTCTATGCACCATTAACATGATTGAAGAAGTTGCATTGAAAGCAAGAACTAAATTCCCATCAGGTTTTCATGATTATATACATGAATTGCATCTTTATGATAAAAACAATTTCAGATGGATCAGAAGATATCAACATTTCATTTGACTTCCAGGATCCGGAGGGCTTTGCTATGAGAGATTATGGGTTTGGTTTGGTAGTTTCTACTCCTGCTTAACGCTCAGCAATTAAGGAGTAGGGCAAAAGGTTAGCCCGTTGTCAGTATAATGTGACCGAGTGGGATGTGTTCGGCATTATGTTTCAGTGAGGTAGCACTATAAAGTCGGCATCAGTTCCGCGCTATCACAGGGAGACAGTACACGAACATATCGCAGCCTCCCAAAATACACACATTCACTACACGCATCTATCTTGCCGCAGGGGAGGCCGTCCTTAAATGACCTTAGCTGTTAATAGGACGTTAAACAAACCAAAACCAAACCAAGGACTATAATTTTGCTGTCTGTATGTCTGTCTGTCCGTCTGTCCAACCAAATAGTGTGGCACAAAATTAAAGGGATACATGTTACCTAACAGTAACTTGTCCATTAATTACCAACATAGTTCGGAGACACATGTTATACAATGCAATGCAGTGACCTATATAATTGGTGCCCCACCCAATATTTTCAGAACCCTTTGCCTGATAATAATATTTCATATATGGTAGGTAACCTCTTTTGATTTTGAGGTCAAAGGTCACTGGGTGAAATGCAGCTACATATATAATTCTTGTTAACCAGTATACTGTGCGTCCTTTGTGATGATATTTTATATGTGGAATGGTCCCTATTGATTTTCGAATCAAAAGATCAAAGGTCAACGGGTTCATAAAACAGTATTATACATAATCGGTGTCTGCCTAATATATTGAGAACCCTTTGCTTGATATTGATGATATTTTATATGTTGGTTTGTTATTGGTTTGTAGATGACTCTGTCGAGTTTTACGTCGAAAGGATTAATGTCACTCGGTTCAATGCAGTTACATATATACAATTGGTGTTCACCAAATATATTTAGGTCCCTTTGCTTGATTCTGATGACATTTCATACTTGGGTTGGTCATTGGTAGTAGATGACCACTACTGATTTTATGGTCAAAGGTCATTTTGTGAAATGCTGTACTCTATACAAATGATGTCCAGTAAAGCTTTGAAGAAGAGGGCCATATTGCTTGAACTTTCTGTTTAATACAAGCATGGTCATATTCATTCTGATGTTTCCCTCAATATGAGAAACATTGCGAACATTTTATTGTATCGTTGTGGCATCACAGACAGTTGTTAAGCAGAAAACTTCAATGCTGGAAAAATCATCAAGAAATTTGAAGACAAGAGGCCCAGAGGGCCTGTATCGCTCACCTGGAAATGTAAGCAAAAATGAAGTTGGAATAGCTCGATGTTGCTGGTAGAGTACATGTATGGCATGGTTAGTCAGGGGTTATATTTATATGCAATGGGACAAAATCCTGGCATTTCTACAGGAAAAGGGGATTGTGAAGAATTTGCTATGTTTTCCCTATGGGGCCCCACCCCTCTGCCCCCAGGGGATACATTTTTACAACATTGTTCCTCCTTCACAAAATAAAGTTCCACACAAATTTGATCAAAATTCATTCAGTTGTTCGTAGCTAGTAGCGATTTAAATGATTTACCTTTAATTTCCCCTATTGCGCCCCGCCCCTCCAGCCCCAGAAGAGCCACAACCTCAATTTATACAACATTGGTTATCATTCACGTTATAAAGCTCCAGACTAAAAGTCATCAAAATCTTTTTAGTTTTTGACAACTAGCAATTTAAAGCATTTACCTGTATTTACCATATTACGCTCCGCCCCTTTGGCCCCAGGGTAGCCATAACCCCCATTTATACAACATTGGTTTCTCAATTAACCAGTAATGCTTCAGACCAAATCTGAGCAAAATCCATCAAGTCGTTCACAACTAGTTGAGATTTAAAGGATGCACCTCTACTTTCCCAATTGGGCCCCGCCCTTCTGGCCCTAGGGGAGCCACATCCTCCATTTAAACAACATTGGTTCTCCTTTAGCCAGTTATGATCGAGATCAAATCTAAGCAAAATCCATTAAGTCGTTCACAACTAGTAGCGGTTTAAAGGATTGGCCCCTATTTCCCCCTAATGGGCCCCGCCCCTCTGGCCCAAGGAGGCACACCCTCCGTTTATACAACGTTGGTTCTCCTTTAGCCAGTAATGCTCCAGACCAAATCTGAGCAAAATCTATTCAGTCGTTCACAACTAGTAGCAATTTAAAGGAAATGTTGACGGACGACGGAAGCTTCGCCATCGCATAAGAGCTAAACACCTTTTGACACTTAGCAGCAGAATATTACTTACAACTAACAGCGTGCCCCATTAAGTACAGCTGTACGTGATTTACGCATCAAAACTATTATATATGCACGCAGAAATATTCAATGTCAAGGGTACACTGCGCGCACGTTAAAACGGATGTAAAAACTGAAACAAAAGGCCCAGCATCGCTCACCTTGATATCTAAGCAACCATGACAAAATATTCTCCAAATGATATCCAAGGGAATAGGCCCAATGCTAATCCTAATATCTGTAATATATTGTTTATGTCCAGCAATTTGATGGATGGTTTTGGGGTGGGGATCTCAACTGTTTCCAAGCTGCGACTCAGAAACTAGGTCCCTTGGGTTGTGGCCAGACCCCATGATAAATTCTAATTAGACTCAGCAATTGTTTATTTGGTTAAACGGCTGGGGATCTAAACCATTTCCAAGTAATAAACTTTTTTAGCCCAGGGGGATCTGCCCCACTATTTGTACAATTTTTAATCCCTGTCTCCCATGAATGCTTTTGAATGGCCATGGGCGAACGCTCAACAAATAGCCAAAAGTGAGCCATTGTCAAGGGAGACATTAGGAAGAAGAAAGTTATTTAGAAAGAAGAGAAAAGGTTATATCTCATACTTAGTCGCCTTTTGCAATTGGGGCAGCAGGTATAATTCGTATGCCCTACCTGCAGGGACCAAGGATGCTCCAGACCACGTTAAGTCAAAATCTACTTGGTGGTTTAGGACTAGTAGTGTTTTAAAGGAAAAGTTGACGGACGGACGAACGCAGCACCATCCCATAAGCTCACCGGTCCTTCGGACCAGGTGAGCTAAAACTGAATTGTAAAATAATGAGCCATCAATGAAAAACACTTTCCTTAAAAAAAAATCAACTTTCTTTGTCATTTGCATCAGATCCATTGAAAATAAAATAGAAATGAGTAATTAAATAATTCAAAATTTTTAAAGAAAAACGACTTACCTTTGTAAAACTTATTTTTTATATCAACCCAAGGGGTAAACAGGTAAATATAAAGCACAAGTTCATTCTTGCCTAAATGCTTAAACTGATTGCAAAATCCTTGAGTCCCCAGTTTGGTGTCTGGTAACTGAGTCCCCATTGTTACCTTCATACACGTAAGAGTATATGTGTGTGTGTGTGTGTGTGTGTGTGCGTGTGTGAGAGAGGGAGGGTGTGTGTGTGTGTGTTTGAGCAGACGACAGAGTATGTGTAGCTATTGAAATTTACTATTGAGGCCAATTAAATTTATTTTTGTTTCTGTCAATAAAAGGTTTGGTTTTATTTTGTTTAACGTCCTATTAACTGCTTCGGTCATTTAAGGACGTGCCTCTTTGTGTAATGTGTATTTGTGTTTGCGTGCTGGTGGCAGGGCATGTTGGTGTACTTACCTTCTTGTGATAGCGCGGGTCTGATTACGACCTTATAGTAACATCTTACTGAAATGCCATGCCGAAAGCACCCATCACACAATTCAACCGGGTCACATAATACTGGCAACGAGTGCGACAGTTGTTGCCTTTACCAGCCATACTGAACATTGAACAGGGAATAACCATATATGATTGATGGATAAGGCGAAAATGTTCATGCAAAGATAATCCATCCAGTCTATACTACAAATAAATGGTCTTGGATGCACGGGAGATATTTTGTCATGGAATTATTACCAGGAATAAGGAAAATGGAATCACCACTTTGAAACTCGTGTTAGAAGATGTAGAAAGCCAATCTAAGTAAATCTGTTAACTGAATTATAATGATATTTCGTCCATATCTGATCAGTTGATCTATAAGTTAATTAAAACCAATATGTCTGTATATAGTAGTGTTCAAAGGACATCTGTCAAAACTTTCCGAACGTAACACTTGTAGTTTTCAACGTTTTCAAAACGAACGTTCATGTCATGAATACAATCAAAGGAGTGTTAAAATCGGGGAAAGAGTCGGACTTTGAGTGTAAAGTCGCTAGAAATACAAAGAAGAAAGGAAGCATCTACATAAGTGTAAGCTTTGACGAACTTTGACGTATCGCGTCACCAGGATAAAGATGTCATATATAAAAAGTGACTTGAAGGGCAAGGCTTATAATAGTGCGATAATTGTATATCATATGTATGTTCGACAATTCGAATTATCCTTTATTGATACGTTTAACTAAAAGTCAATATATTGTCAAATGATTTTAAGAACAGAGTAGTAACAGAAGACTTACCAGCTTTAGCATACACATGTGAAGACGGGCCGTACTGTGACTTAATCATATCCTTGAAAATTCGACAATTTTGAGAGCCATACTCGAATCAAGCACCACTTAACTGCATACTATATAACGCACATTGTATACGAGACAGCTTTGCTGCTGTGGCAAGGACATTAAAACCTTGCAAGTAATCCCCTTGTTTATACATCTCTTTGCCATTTGCAGCACAAATGAAATAAACAACGCAAAGCAAAATATCAAGTCCATCCCTTCCGTGCATTTTGGTTTGATGAACACAAGATTCTCTGCTAGCAAACGTGTTTTCTACTCGTTTTAGGGGCATGAAACACACACGAACAACTCTTAATTCATTAATTTTTTACATAACAATTAAGTATAATAGTTGTCCATCATGATCAATATTTAACTTAACATCTTAAACAATAGAAGTTTTAAATACATATTATCTTAACTGATTCCGAGTGATGTTCCAGTCTATTTTCAATCGAAGAGTTGTTCTTTCTGTCAAATTGTATAATGCTAAAATTGAATACTCCAGTTAAAGAAAATATATATCGGGTTGAAGGTTTATCTACTAGACTTAGATACACCTTACTTGCAAAATTAC
Source organism: Crassadoma gigantea (assembly GCA_032360845.1). Classification (NCBI taxonomy): domain Eukaryota; kingdom Metazoa; phylum Mollusca; class Bivalvia; order Pectinida; family Pectinidae; genus Crassadoma; species Crassadoma gigantea. The sequence goes on from JAULCA010037777.1 coordinate 27,646, forward strand.
TTTCCACTCTATTTCACAGATAACAGCTATCTAAGATTTTGCAGAAATCTATCTACAATTCGTCTCGGATACAAAGGTTGTCATTTAACAGTCGTTGCAACCATGGTGATTTCTGACGCCTCATTTCACGTGCCTACATCATCAGAACATATGGCCATCTTCCTGTAAAATTATATTAGTACCCAACGCATCATCTGACAAGTCATAAATGCATCCCACTGGAATAAATACACTTATTAAAAAATATCACGCAGACAGAGCGGCACTTACTCATCATTTCTTTCATTCCGCTTATGTCAATTTCATAAGGTATTCATGACCGTAAATACGGTTGAATTCTCAGGTGATTGAAGTTTGTGTTTGTTTTGTTGAAATTGATAGGGACAACATGGCGCTATTTTCGCAGATATCAATGACATTTAAAAGATAATTGATTTTAGTTTTGTTTTTATTTCTTGAAAACATGGACTTATGTTTACGCCATTTAGCTCAGGGTGTCTCAGTTAAAAAATAGACGACTAAACAGAAAAGGAACACACTTTGTTAGACTAATACTCTTTAATGGCAACCGCTCACATGATTACAGTGTACGTAATACATTATACCATAATATGACACTAAGAAACCATCAGAAAACTTGTTTTTGTCTAGAAGATACCGATGTAATTATTACGGGATACAACTTTACAAGATATAATCGAGACATAAATCTAAGTATTAGATAATGATTAGACTTCAAACTTTAACTTAGTATCTAGGACACCATTACCTTCTGATTATAAGGTTAAACAGATATGTTGAGTGCTCTTTTCAACATGTTAGTGACCCAATATCAGGAAGGACCCTGGACCTTTCGGTAATTGAGATGTTTTGGTTTTAACACATTTCACCTCTGTGACTTTGGAAATGGGTCAAAGTCTTTCATTTGAATAAACTTAGTAGCCCTTTATCCTAGCATGCAATAGATCAAATATCAGTACCCTGGGCCTTTCGATTAATGATAAGAAGTCGGTTAAAAGGAACAGACGACGCCATGCGGACAACGGAAGTTGTACCACGGCATAAACTCACTGTCCTATCGGGCAACTGAGCAAAATTGGACCTTGCCAAACAAGCGGAAGTAGAATATTATGATTAGGCTCGAGTTCTGTCTTTTTTTTTTAATTTGTTTTATCAAATGCTCATATCAAAAAGACTAAATTAACAAAATTACTGGTAACTTTTTCATTGTAGTTCATCGTAACCTTGTCCCTGCAGATAGGGCGTAAGAATTGTACCTGCTGCCCCAAATTGCATGATCGTAAGAGGCGACTAAATTTTGGATCTTATCTTTTATCTTCTTTCTAAACAACTTCCTTCTTCCTAATGTCTCCCTTGACAATGCCTTAATTTTGGCCATAAGTTGAGCGTTCGCCCCTGTGAGGAAGGCTCTGTCCCCTGGCCAAACATACCAAAGTCTATAAAAATGGTAGTTTCTATTCCTGCTTAGCGCTCAGCAATTTAGGAGTGGGACGACAGGTTCGCCAGTTGTCAGTATAATGTGACCACGTGGGATGTCCTGCTGGTTGTCTTCGGCAGTATGTTTCAGTGAGGAAGCACTTTAAAGTCGGCATCAGTTCCGCGCTATCACAGGAGACAGTACACGGACATATCGCAGCCTCCCAAAACACACGAATTCACTACACACATGCATCTTGCACGCAGGGGAGGCCGTCCTTAAATTACCATAGCTATTAATAGGACGTTAAACAAAATACAACCAAACCAATCGTGGTATCAAGTGGAAGCGGGGGCATTTATGTCTTAGACATTTTCTAGTTTCTAATATTTTACTTCAAATTGAAGTAATGGTAATCGGTCTATAATTATTTGGATCATTTATAGCTCCTTTACCTTTATATAGAGCATTAACATTAACAGACTTCCAGGCTCGTGGAATAGTATCAGAAATAATTGTATTATTAAAGAGAATGATAAGTGGTAAAATTATTAACGGAAAAAGATTTTCTATTATTTTAGGAGAAACATTGTCAGGCCCAGGATGTTTACTATCCTTAATTAGCTGGACTTGATCAATTATATCTTATCTGATTTTACAATTTCACCAAGTTTGATATAACTAAAGGAGGTAAATCCACAACAGAATTGTGAATATTGTTTTGTTGGTTTGCTGTTATAGATAAGCGTTGTCCTTCCTGGTCGAATCGGTCAGACCTCTCGCCGACGAGCTCACCTGGCGGCCGAAATTTATTTCGTATGATCAATTAGCCTTAACTCTTGATATTATTTTACTTTTTGTGCGTTTCTTGCTTTGAACACCTTGCAACACGATTTCGATTGTCCGTCTGGTTCCTTGCGTGTTGACCAAATGAAATGTTTGTTTCAAAAATGTTGGACTCTTTTAATATATAATTTTATTCTGTGAAAGTATGTGTTGTCTTTTATTTCCAACAACTTAACATTGAAATAACGTCAACATAGCTGTCGACTATAGTTGACAACGCGGAAGAGGGAACACATATTTATGTCAACTATAGTCGACAACGGTACGGAAAAATTTAACCCTTTTATTTTTTCCGTGTGTTTTTATGTCATGTAATCTAACCTGTCCATCATATCATTCCGGAAACCGACGATCAGACGAAACAAATCTTCGATAGTGTCTCTATGTATTGACGCGTGACCAGTATGGGTGCTATTGTTTACACTATCGGTTGAATGTGTACCAGGGGACAGACAACTCTGTTTCTGGGGTACATGAAGAAGCCAAATTCTCACACGAAGAATTTATACGATCTTTATAAGCTGAACACATTTTTGTGATCAGAAACAATCATTGAACCATCGACATGGTGGGGAAAAATATGCTGGTTGGGGCTTAGCTCCTGGTAGTGTCACCGAAGCAAGACACGTTTACAGGTAGAGATCAGACCAAGCAGCACCGTCCTTGGCAAGGACGCAAATGCTAGGTAAGCATCGTTGTGCATTCACCCAAGCCAGACAGGTTGAAAGGTAGAGATTATACCAAGCAGTACCGTCCCTTAGCCGGGACGCAAATGATTGGCTTACATCGTTGTGCATTCCTTCCTGTGGTTTTGTTTACAGGTGTCCGCTTTTGGGCAAGCCCTTTGTGCATTTCTCTGGAAATGGTTGGGCCATGTTTAATCCTTAGAGTCCAATGTATAAAGTGTATATATTGTTTTTGTCCTCCCCCCCCCCCCCCTTTTTCTTTTCTCTTTTCTTCCTCTTTGTTCAATCAATATCCTTTTTCGCACCTTTAAAATTTAATTCAGCATTTGATAATAATAAGAACAATAAAATCAACTGACCAGTTGGAGTATCGCTACGTCTTCCCTTGGTCAGCTCAAATAAACTGTTTCTAATCGCACTAATTTTATATTAGCGTCCTTATTATATATATATATCATTAAGTACTCGTTTAAACTTGTATCGGTCACAACTACCGACGATATCACACAAATTACAAAATATTTTAGTTTTACTTTGTGGTAGTACATCGCTGGTGTCGGACCCGCCAGTGGCCCCAGGTGAGTTATTGTCCATGTAAAGTCCCTGTTATACACGTTTCCAATAATTAAAATCACTTCATACTTATCGATTTTTGTGGATATCAATTTGTAAAGCATATTCAACAAATGTTCAAATTACTTGTATTTCTGGTTTCTTCAATACTTTCAAAGCTACTTGTAAATAACTAATGTCCTTCAAGGGCGTTTCTGCAAGACGTCATCAGATAATAAAGGCAACACCTCATCGATAGAAGAAAATGCCCCATTTGCATCCTCGAAAATAAAAATCAAAATGAAGGAGGATGGAAATACATGTACTCCTGATAGAAAATTAAGAAAGAAATAACACCTCTCTGGCAATGAGGAGACAATACACGAACATATCGCAGCCTCCCAAAATACACACGCGTTCACTACAGGCATGCATATTGCACACAGGGGAGGCCGTCCTTGAATGACCTTGGCTGTTGATAGGACGTTAAACAAAATATAACTAAAACGAAACTCTGACAATAAATATACACAAAGACGACACTCAAAAATAGAACTGCATTGGCTACATTTTGACATTTGATCCCAAATGTTCGAAGAGGTCCGCAAACGGAATGGATGGGGTACCAGGAAATTGGATGTCGATAACGAATCTGATAAAGGTGACTCATTGTGATGAAAGTGGTTAAAAATTGTCAACTGAATAGTGTCACTGCTAGCTTTGTTTTAACTTTTGAAATGTGTTATTGGCAAGGTCCATTTTAGCTTAGTTGCCCGAATGTCAAGCGAGTGTATGCCGTGGTGCAGCTTACGTTGTCCGCGTGGCGTCATCGTTTCCTTTTAACCGACTTCTTATCAATAATCAGAACGCACAGGATACTGATATTTGGTATGTTGCTGTGATTTTGACTCATTTCCAAAGTCACTGAGGTGAAATGTGTTTATTTTTTTAAAATCTCAATTACCAAAAGGTCAAGGTTCCTTGCTGATATTTGGTCACAAATATGCTGCGAAGAGCACTTGCCATATATTGGTTTAATCTTATAATCAGATGGTATTGATGTCCTAGAAAAAAAGTAAGAATGAAAGTAAGTCTAGTCATGATCTTATCATTTACATTTGTATGCTGTAATATCATCCCTATTCGGCAGTATGTTTCAGTGAGGTAGCACTATAAAGTCGGCATCAGTTCCGCGCTATCAAAAGGAGACAATACGCGAACATATCGCAGCCTCCCAAAATACACACGCATTTACTACACTCATGCATCTTGAACACAGTGGAGGCCGTCCTTAAATGACCTTAGCTGTTAATAGGACGTTAAACAAAATAAAACCAAACCCTAGACGAACATGATTTATATGATCGTTTCCCAATGTCATGATGTGATGTATTGCGTGATCATGTAAGCGGTCGCCATTAAAGAGTGTTAGTCTAACATGGTGAGATCTTCTTTTTCGTTGTCCGATTCAAACTTGTCCGTGGCAACACATTCAAAACGGAGACACTGAGCTTAATGTCATAGACAAAAGTCTTTCTCTATGTTTTTAATAAATGAAAAAAAATATATATTTAAGATGTGATTCTTGCATGTTAAAATTGAGCCATGGTGTCCCTATCAATTTCAATAACACAAACAGACGCTTACTTCAATCAACTTAAATTTCAATCTTATTTACGGCCATGAATACTTTATGAAATTGATATGGCGGAATGAAAGAAATAATGAGTAAGTGCCGTTCTCTCTTTACGCGACGTCTCTTAATGAGTTTAATATTCCAATGGGATGCATTCAAGACTTGTCGGATCATGCATCGGTACTAATATATGACTTTTTTCCCTAACAATAATGTAATATAACAGCTCAAACTTTCGTTAGCTCGGTTTTCTCATTTTATCTTGAATATTTTTTTACCTAAATTTGAGTTAATATCTCAAAGTTGATACCTGTATAGTAATTCTCCATTCTCAAACCTGCATGATAGTACGAATGGGCTATCATTATTCAAATCAATTACTCATTCAGAAACCCACAAACGAACGGTCTATCATTTTTCACATGTATAAGACATGCTGATTCTGAAACCGACATACGAACGGTCTATCTTGTTCGCATATATTACCCATTCTCAAACCCACATACAAACGGTCTGTAATTATTAACATGTATTACCAAGTACCAAACTTACATACAAACGGTTTGTCACTCTTCACATTATTTACCAAGTCTCATATTCTCGACAATATCACTCCTAGGGAAACGCCCGGATATACGTTACTACCTTGTATATTTGTTTTAATTGAAACGTTTAAAAACCATGAACTAGACCAGCTGTAGAAGTGCCAGACATCTAATATTTACATATGAGCAGGTACTGCAGAAAAAGAAAATTGTAAAGGTCATTTCAAAGCACCCTGCACGTCGGAGATCGACAAAAGAATGCACCTGTTGTTACCCACTAAAGAATTAGATATACAAAAGCAACCAAAATATATTTTCTGCACCAACCACAATACCTTCGATTTTAATATTCTAAGCAAACTTTGATTTTCTAATGTCTTGCTTGGCAATAACTGAATTTTGGCTTTCATATCCAGCTTTTGCCACGGTGAGAAAAGTATACACTACTCGCTTGCAATCCTGGCAGGTAGAGCGTAAGAATTGTACCTGTTGCCCCCCTTGCATGATCGTCAGAGGCGACCAAGTATGTGATCTTATCTTTTCTTCTTCCTAATTTCTCTCTTGATAATACCTCACTTTTAGCAAAAAGTTGAGCGTTCGCCCCTGTGGGGAAAGCTTTGGGTACTGTCCCCTGGCCGAGACAAAGCGCGGAACTAATGCCGACTTCATAGT
>JAULCA010037778.1:6768-18065 GCA_032360845.1 Crassadoma gigantea
AAAAAACAAAAATAAACAAAAAAACAAACCGCATCAAAATATAGCATGTACGCAATTCCGCTAATTATGCTGTCGATCTACAGTGTAGTACATTTCTATGAAGAAACAGCAAGTTATACCACAGGGGCTCGTATAGCCTTTTATGATAGAATTAGCTAGAAATACCTCTGTGTATATATATGGGTATTTTTAGCTAATGTTATCATATAAGTCTATACGAGCCCCTGTGGTTATACTGACGTTAAGCCAGTTTTATATATACTTCTTTGAGGAATTTGTTTTATTACCACTGGTCCCCAGGCCGCCGGAGTAATTTTTAGAGTTATTTTACACGTTTAGGGGACGGGATTTAGATGGATTTTCAGTAAAAATGCCACCCCCAATGATATATATCAACTATACGATTTTTACAGAAAATAAATCTACCCCCCCCCCCAAAAAAAAACAAAACCCAAAAAGAAACGTATGAAATTAACCTAAACACCTTAGTTTAGGTCCAAACATAGCTGTAACAAATTCCTCCACGGTCCCTGTGGCTTCCACGTAATGGTTAATAATAACTGAACTGAATTTAATAACCAACATTGACACTTTGTGAAATCTTACTGGCCTTGATGTAACAGTAAAGTTTCAGTAACTTTGATGTTAATAAGGACTGACCTTGATGTATAAGTGAAGGTATAAGCGACATTCACCTTGGAGACAGCAGTGCAATCTAACCGACCTTGACCTACAGCATGCAGTCTAACTAACTCTGACCCCAATCTGATTAAACCACAGCTCCTCTCTGTTATCATGATACTAGAGGTATTTAAATCAGATCACTTTGACCCGAGATCAGTGTCTAACCGACCTAAAACTGTAAACGAGATCTAACTGACTTACAATGTAACTAGAAAGGTATGTCTTACTCACCCTGACTGTAGAGCAAGGTCTGACCTTGTGATAACAATTCAACTTGACCATAGAGCAAGGTCTGACCTTGTGATAAAAGGTATGCCTTACCTTGACTATAGATGGAGGTCTAACTGACCTTGTGATTACAATAATGTCTTACTCACCCCGACGATAGAGCAAGGTCTTACCTTGTGATAACAATAATGTCTTACTCACCTTGACTATAGAGGGAGGTCTAAATGACCTTGGAGTTAGCGAGGTGTAATTGATCTTTTCACTAGAGTGAATCATCACTGACCTTAACATCAGAGAATAGTATTATCAACCATGACTTTAGAGTCTGGTATGACTGACCTTGACCTAAGAGTAACATATAACTGACCTTGACCTTAAATGTGGTATAACTGACCTTTACATTGGAGTAAGGTCTAATTGACATTGTGGCAAAATGACCTTGACATTGAAGTGAGCTTTAACAGACCTTGTTGTTATGGTAGACCTTGATGTTTGAGTTCAGGTCCATAAATAATGTGTTACATATTTAACATAAAATTTACTTAGAAAACATGTCAAGTTAAAATACCTACAGTTGATGACAAGTGTTTTTTTTTCAATTTAAAGGTCAATAATTCACTTTTACATTTTCTTTGATGAGAGGATCTTTAACCAATATCAACCAAGCTGTATATCATGTAACTTTTTAACTTCTGAGTCAGCCTTACCATGTCCTAACAGACACATGTATACATGTAAAGCAGACAGTTTTGGTTCCAAATCATCCAGATGTTTCCTCTAACTTCTATTGTCCAAGTTGTTTTGGGGATTCGAATTCCTGGTCAAAGTTTTACAAGGTTAGTGATAATGAATTTGTAACCATTTACAGAAGACCTACAAGCATATGTTTTCCTGACAGCAAAAATTGCAGTACAAATATTACAACATAACAAACATAAAAGTGTGATTAATTTGGAAGTTTATTTAAGAAAGTTACAAGTTCCATACAGAACATATATACATACAAAATGTTTGGGAAACAGGATTACAGAAAAATAGCTCATTATTTGATATTTCATGATTTAAAGAAAACCCAGATTTTTTTTGATTTTTTTTGTGGTTCCAGTGGTGTAGCAAATCATTTTTCAGAGTGTATGCGTCCAAAGTGCATGAGAAGGGGAGGGGGGTTTCCCCTCTCTTAGCTGAAAAAAAAAAATTCTTCTAGGCCCTACAAGCAATCTATTGTAATCTGGAAAATCCTTTTAGTCTGATTATTAACAAGTTAAACCTGACTTTTGACAGAAATTAAATTTTGTACGACACTAATTAAGTAGTTTTGATTTACATGAACCTTCGATGTGTATAGACATAACAACACTATTTTATCAGACAAAAATTTCTAAGATTTTTGTTTTTATTCCTTCCTTTTTATGATTGATACAGTTGGTCCATGTTAAGCATACAAAAAGAAATTAATAAAGTAATATGATTAACAAGAAATCTAAGTGTATGCTTGAGTATACAAGCATATATGTATGCTATCAGTATGCCACTGGTGTTGAGGAGACAACTCAAAATTTGCTAACTGTAAATATAGATGTACATTTACACAGAGTATGACCAATATATAAAGTTAAAAGCAACAGTATAAGCTGTTTTGTTGTTATATTATAATACCATGGAGAAATGAAAAGTTATTTTGTAGATCCTAATGGTAAGGTTTTGCTGCCTACTTTAGTAATCATGGGACTGGCTAGACAGAATTTCTTTTTAGCTCATTTGGTAGGGTATCAGACTATTAAACCAGAGGTCCTGGGTTCGACCCCTAGCAGAGGCAGTGAAAACATAATGACCTCTGTTACAAAACTATGATGGGTTGAATAATTTACCCCTGAAATTTCATAATGAACTATTCCAACCTTTGAATTTGAAGGAGTTCAAATGTGTCTTCAGGGGTGAAAGAGTCAATATGTATATACACTCTCTGCTGTAAATATCCGAGTCAATTTCTCCTCTAGATCTATATGGAATGCCATATCAACAGAATACACTCTTAACAATCCATCCACTCTACTGTACTGATCTGCACAGTAAACAATAGTTTTATAAATGTTTATCCAACCATAGTACGCTTCCTCCCTCTCATTCTCACCTCCTCTAACTTATTGAGGACATCTTTGGCTCCATCTTTGTTAGTGACACAGTAGGAATCTAGAATGACCTGGAACACTCGCTCTGTGTTGGGGTGTGTACTCAGCAAGGCTCGTTCCAACACATACAAGTCCACACCTTTATCTTCTGCCATATTTTCAAAATGACTCAAGCCAAAGTCTATCATAACAATATTGAAAGATGAAGGTTGTCCTTTCACCAGCATATTGGAAGAGGTTAGATCACCATGAATGATATTGTTTTTGTGCATGACACCCAAGATTTCACCAATTTTCTTCCCAAGAGGTTCAAGGACAGTCATTGCTGAATTGATATCTGGTATTTCCTGCTGGACGTTCACAATATAGTCTTTGACTGTCTGGGAATCCTGCACCTCCTCCATATAGATACTGTTGTTGACCATGTCAACAAAGTAAACCGTTGGCGTGAAAATACCTGTAGGAAAAAAGTTAGTATGAGTGAAAATGTATTCAAAACAGAGCATTCATTTTTGTTTAAGAACAATTGGTTATCAATTGCAATGTGTCTGTTGTAAAAAACTCCCAAAACTTAGATGTTTATAACATCATTAATAGTAGTACTGTAATATAAATGAGTGATCTATTTGACGCTTAAACCTATTGATATTTTTTCTTTCTGCGGTTTGAAATTCTCCCTACGGCACCCTGTCCCTCTCAGTGCGTGCATGCTCTAATTGAACCTGTTTCGTTCTAATTCAAATCCAAATCTGATCAGAAATATCGGATTAGAGGAATATATTATGATATTTTTCATTTTTACTTGCAATTTATTGTATATATTCAAGAATGAGTAATGTTTGAATTCAGACTCATAACTGACACTGTGTTGTTGGTCGACAGCGTAGTGCTGTACATGTTCACTTCTCACTAAAATGCCCCAGATATTGCGCTATTTGACTGTAGCTATTTTTATCAGTGGCTTTCCCAATAAATGAAACTGACCACACTGGACATTGGCTTTAGGTAATTTCATTATGAAATACATAAACTTTCATTAGGAGATACATATTTTTCAGCATCAAATTGATTTTCTGGTAATCGAAAAACCTTACTTCACTAAATTGTCTCACAGACTCAAAACAGTAAAATGTATGTGAATATTTAATATTATTATCTGAGAATGACTGTGTGTAATTGTCATAAGGCTGATTTTATAAGTTAGCTACTACAGATATATGTTCTTTCATGCTGAGGAGGTAGAAATGATAACCTGCACACATCAGTTTGTAACAAAATGGTGCTCAAATTTCGAAACAAGTCATCAGATACTTGTTTTGAAGAATAGAGAAAACAAATAAGCGATTGAAATATATACTATAAAAACTTGCTACAAATTAAAGCTGAAGTTCCTTTGCAATCTTATTTACCATTTTTTCATGTTTCCTTTATTTCATTATTCTCAATTTCTTAAGTATATTGCCAACAGGAAACTTGTGCTATCTTCTGCTCTAGAGAAAACACTATTCATAACCCACCAAACCACTGTAAATGGGGAAGGGAAATACATGGCCAGACCGTGATTCGAACCTAAGACCGTCCAAACTCTAGACAGACACGTGCACTCTAACCATTTGAGCTAACTGGTCACAAGCGAACAACCAAGTTCAGTTTCCTATATTTGTATAAGACGTTTCAGTAGATAGATGGCTATATAGACAAGCAGACAGACATTCTATATTTCCTCGTAGGTCGAGATTATTACAGAACAAAATACTTTCAACATGTACACTCGCACTATTTCTTGTTTAATAAATTGTTTTGTCATTATTCATATGTATTTTATAAAGTTATTCATTTCATTGAAAACTGTCTTCATCGTTACTAAAATGTTTATCATCAAACATTCCCAGATATGAAAGACGAATCAATGACGCTTCGATCACCAAAAAGGAAACTACATTGTTCCTTGTCATCTAAGTTTGATGGTAGTTTCGGTACATGGTTGTTTCGGTACCGAAACTACCGACTACCGAAACGTCTTAAATGCAATTCACACATGTTTTATTCCAATAAGAACCGAGAGCTGATACTCTACCACACATGCGGCTTCGAAGCATTGCCCGCACTTCAGACTTTATTCTCTGTGCAGTTAATGATGCATCGAGAGTTGAATGTCTGTATGTTTTCTTGAAACGCTCTTTAACGATACACGGTCTCCCATAGAAATTTACTCTGTACAATTTTGCTTCAGCACCCTGTTTCATCAAAATTCTTTCGGTTGCCATTTCCACTTTTTTGCCTTAATGAAGTTAATTTAAACCTTGCTTAGGCTATATGTAAACTTGCAAGAAGAAAACATTTAAAAGAATGAGATTTCCCGTACATCTTTTTTACTTTTCATTTCGAAAGAGTTCCATGAGTGTTCAATTAATCGCTTTTTGCCATCTGTTTATCGATTCGTTAACACGTTTTCTACATTATTAACATGTAACATAAAAAATATTTGTTTTTTACGTTATGATTGCCACGTATATTCTGATACATATGCTTCTAAACGACCTTGTAAAAAGAAATCATGCAATGTCTGCTCCCTGAAAGCCGGCATAAAACGTCGGCCATGGCTCAAGCTGGAGCGAGATCAAAAAGGTTTACTCTTTACTATTTCCCGACGTCATACTCATCTCAAAAGGTATACAATCAATGAAAACTACATTTCGCTTTTGTTTGTGCATTGTATGTCGTTATGTTTTCATAGATTAAAGTCTTTGATTGCATGCACGACGCGTTTAAACCTTGTATCGTTGATCTGTCTGTCACTCAATGATAGCTCGACATCCAATCTGACATTATAACCAGTCTGCAAAGTAAGCATATTCTTTTGGTTGTCGATAGATTAGGCTTCAATATATATATGTTTGACATGTCGATTCAAAATATTGGATAATTTTCAGTATAGTTCAGAAAGGTTTATTCAAGCTCAAGCAGTCTTGCCAAGGTCAAATAGAATATAAAAAAGTAAAACCATCAATTCGTTTTACAACTGCGGATTGGAGTTGGCGGATTTGTAGGTTAGTGTCATATGAGACAAATTGCATGATATGATCAATTTTAATCTCCTTGGCCCATCAAAACAAAAGTCAAAACTGTTTGCAGTAATCAGGTAATCTAGTGAAAAAATAAAACCACATTTAATGTTTAAAGGGCATTAGACTTGAAAAAATTCAAGAGGATTACAAAGAGCTCTACTTCTGAACTTATTATAAGCATAAAAAAGTTTCTCCCTTTGAGACTGAGTTACTTCCCTTACTATGGGTTTCATTTTTCTTTTTTGAAGCTATTCAACCCAGTAGTGGATTACTGTTATACTATAAAATGTATGTTTCATATACATTGTAGAAAAAATCTGGAGAAATGACTTATATCAATTAAGCATGTAATTTTATAAGTCTCCTATGACTCCTAATATATCTGGTATATGGCATGAGTGAGTGAGTGAGAGCTTGTTAGTTTGGGGAGGCCAATCACCTGCTCTTCAGAATGTCATGGTATCAGATACAAGACAATATCTAGGTTCTATGTAACATTCTATATCTATTTTTATTACACACTTACTAATAAATACGGGGCTTTTGTATATGCGATACAACTCAGTTGCTCTAACCCATATCAGCCCTCGCCATATTACACCCAAAAACATGTATCAGCCCTCTCAGTATCAAACCCCAAAACCTGTATCACACCCCTTTTGGAAATTTTTCGTTTTTCAATATTTCAGAAGAAAAATAGATCATAAGATAGTAAATCTATCCGTATCTTATTAGTAAGTATGTAATCAACTGAACAAAACATGCCTTTCTCCTTATCACACCCATCATCAACCCTCGACCAATATCAGCCCTTAGGCCTTCGGCCCTCGGGCTGATATTGGCATCTTGTGTTGATACTGGGTGTGATATGGAAAAAGGCATGTATTATTCTCTATTTATAAAAGACTGTGTCTTAGTCTTATAAAATCATTATTATCTTTGATGTAATTATGTAGCTAATATTATTATTATGAAGGTATAGTTTCAGTGCTTTGGCAGATTATTAACCACAATTGTTGCCTAGTATTTCAAGGTAGGATGACATCCAACTTTTTTAGGCTATATATACTGTAGCTACCATTGTGTGCTTACCAATTCCAATGAAACACTGTATACTGGTTCATTTTACTGCTGTGCAAATAAGTTTCTCTAACTTGACTTGACTTCAAGATAGCAAGGATACATAATCAAATACAACAAAATATAATCATCACAGCATGCATCACAATAACAGGTAGCAAATTAAAGTGCTAAGTCCTATAGGTTTTGCAAACATAAAACTCATGCAGCATTAACCCTTTTACCAGTGTAGATCATAATGGATTCATCCAGATGAACGTATGGTAGAGCCTACTCAAGTTACTAGGGTTGAAAGGGTTAAATATTATGATAAGAGACCTGAGTTGAATATAAATACATGTAAATACTAGTATTGCAAAAGGTACATGCTAATATAGCATATTTTAAATCAACAAAGAACATAAATAAAAATTAGTAATGAAAGCACACCAGGACTAGAAAAAATCAAGCATTACATGCATAAGAAAAATAAAATTCACTGTAGCCACACAAGTTCATATATAAGCACAATTTAGAGTTACATATAGGGCCATACCATATGTGCAACAGCCTCTGGAAGATGGGTAAGACTTCAGTCTGTCTTATTTCAGTTGTTGGTAAGCTGTTCAAGGCCCCTTAACCACCCCCAAGGTGCTTCAAACGGAATGATTTCTAACCATACATGCATGGTGCTTCTGACCTCTGTAATACTAACTGTGTTCACATGTCAGAAATTAAAATCATAATTCTTTGTTTTCACCAGGTCAGAAATATATTGTGGACAAAGATCATTTATAAGCTTAAAATCTTCTAAAGCTATACTTTTTAAAAATTAGATGTAGAGGAAAGAGCAATTATTACAGTTTAATAGAACACGTGAAGAAGTATCTAAATCATTTTCAATGAAATTTAATTCCCTCTCCTAAGCTTCCTATTAATTTTCTTGGTTGAGATGCAACATACATGTATATATTTTTGTGTTAAAGACTAATTATAATAAGATTGCCATGGACATGCAATTGCCTTCCATATTTGTCTTTGGCATCTGAAAATGAAAAATCCTTTTGAACTAGCTGCTTTTCAATAAGCAGGAGGTGGTAAGTGAATGTAAGTCAGTACGAAATCATTACCATTCTAATGGTTCTATCCGGTATTTCTGTCTTTTCCACATTAGAATGGACATGATGTGGTGCCCATAATTTTAAATTACAGGTGTTACTGGGATTCTATGAAAAGGAGGTTGCTTTTAAGCCCAAGTTGGTCAGCCTATTTTCTGGTCAACACAATGCACCCTGGTACGTGAAGCTGAATCCTGAGGGAGCCCATATTCCAGTCCTGAAGGATGGGGAAACTATCATCACAGAACCGGACAAAATTATTGACTATATCGACAGCAACTCAGAATCCTCAGGTAAATAATTTAATAAAATAACAAATTAGGAATCTTAATGATACACTGTTGTATTTAATAAAATTACAAATTTACATGTATTTAATGATGGTTTCAGAAACATTGACAAGTATTTATTGAAAGTGGTATTAAAAAAATCTTTTAAATTTTTTTTTAACTTAACAATATGTCATTGTGATACCAATATTTTACTATATAATTTTGTGCATTTTACTTTCACAGTGCCAAAACTAATTCCAGACCCGGAGTCAGAGCTTGGAAAGAAAGTAGCAGAGTTAAGGAAACGTTTGCAAATGGTAGAGGTGGACATCATTACATATGGAATCATTTACCATCCACACTTGTCACCTGTCGGATGTAGAATTCAGGGGGCGGTCATGAGGAGTATGAGGGGTGAGCACACACAGCTGACACATTTTTTGTTTGTGTTTTACGTCATATTTACAGCTATGGTCATTCTAGGATGTGCCAGGTTTTTATGATGAAAAAAAGCCAGAGTCCCCAGAGAAAAACCATGTCAAAGTGTAACTTTTTACACAAACAATGTAGTACAGGTCTCTATGTTCCTCTACGAGTCAGTCTTGAAATGTTGCAACACTAAATAAAACTTAGATATTTCAAATTTTTCCAACTGATGAATGCTATTGAAAATAATCCACTAAAATGTCCTCATGGAAGTATAAATAAATATTTTCTTCTAACTAGCCAGCAACATGAATGTCAATATTAATGCTGCAAAATACTTTTTTCTTGTTGATTATGTATAACAGTAGCTTTGTGTTATATAAAAATGAAACAGATGAATTTTTTCCATCACCAAAAAGGTAACTTATGCACCAACTCATAAAATTTAAACCCCTTTCTTAGGTAAACATGTATTGTAAAAATAAACTTATTGCAATAACAAAAATTTTAGAATTATATTTTATACAAAAGATTTATGCGAAGGTAATTCTTTTCATTCTCAAAGAGATAAAATGTACTATATGAAATTTGATGTTACAGGATAAATGCAGTCAATTGTAAACTGAAAAATGTATACTCTTGTGAAGTAGGACTTTAAAGTTTTAAGTTAATAATAAAATAATTCAAAGTTTTAAAGGAAAAGAAAAGAGTTCCATGCATCAACTTTTTCATCAACTATTTCAATTATTATTAATGTTATTTTTTCAGAAAATTTTGCCAACCGTCTTGCTGTACTGACAGACTTGGCTGCTAAACACCCAGCTCTTAGAGACAGCTACCTGATGAAGAGTCAGACAGCGGCCCAGAAGTTTGATGTCATTACAGATGCTGCACAGGTACAGCGCCACCTGGAGGAGTTACAGATCACCATGGATACAGTGGAACAGCAACTGAAAAGTATCAAGGAAGGTAAGTTGTAAATTATGCTAACAATAATGTTGAACTATAGGGTTATTTCTGAAGTTTCTTTTAAAGTTACTCTGAGGATTATTTAACTAGGGTAAGTCATACTCAAAGTAGTTCTCAAGGTTACTATTTACTTTGAAGGGTGAGTTATAATCATGAGTTATGCTCAGCATTACTATTGACTAGGGAACCTAATAATGATGAAGTCTTGATCACCATGTTTTTCTCACTGTAACTGTTTACTGGGGTAGCTACATCAACTTAATCTAGCGATTCATTTCAATAAACAAATATACTGACATTGTTTTAAGGGAGTCCTGACATTGCTGATGACCTGTGGCTGTTTGGGCCGATGTACACTGTAGCAGACATCAGCCTGACAGTATTGCTGAGTAGACTTGCTCTTTTGGGCCTTGACAAAACCTACTTCTCCCAGGAAAACAACCCTTACACACACAACTACTACAACCAAGTGAAGAAACGACCCACCTACCTGATGATACAAAAGGAAATCTCAAATCTAAGAATGACATTACTGTGGGAAAATTTGAAGACAGCCTCTCCATACCTCGCAGGTTTAGTTGGTTTAGGAATTGTAGGGACAATAGGATACTATGTTTATAAAAAGTGGAATGAATAGGACTCTTTATTTGGTGTATTTATTATCTGTAGGAATATAGAAATAGTGTTGTGAATGTTTAGTTAACTCATTCACCCCTGGAGACACATTTGAACTCCTCCAATTCTAAGGTTGGAAAAGTTCATCATGAAATTTCAGGGGTGAATGAGTCAGTAATGTTTTCTTGATCCTGCCGAAGAAATGAAAACATAGTCTACAGTGCATTGTTTTGCTGTATACATTTTTGTAGTTTATTTTTGTGAATCTATGGATGATAATTGTCCAGCAGTTAAAAAATCTACCTGCTTTACATGGCATCCACAGCTGTCAATCATCCACCCTGTCAACCATACACAGCTGTCAATCTTTGTCAGACTCAGTAGGACAGATTCCGTCAACCATGTGGAGATACTCAGGCAGTGGGGTGTTTGCATAATTTATTACTTATATTTAAAGAAATGTGTAACTGCAGTGATGGGTCAGTATTGTTCTAATTATGATTTAGAAACTGAAAGGTTTAAAGGAATGATAAACTGAAAGCTCGTGTGGTTCTCTGTCAGTGAGAGGATGGTACAGAGTTTTGTATATCTCCCGGGGTGAAAGAGTTCTAATAGTCTGTAGGTAGATTAGATGTGAATTGACCTACACGAACTGTTGTGATGTTGTGTGTGTTCTTTGGTTTATATTAGATAAGGTTATGACCTTAAAAGGTGTTTCTATAGTTATAG
>JAULCA010037889.1:3681-18064 GCA_032360845.1 Crassadoma gigantea
TCTTTAAGGTATAGCTAAACTAGACTTATATCGACCCTGGTTATGTTAGGTATAGCTGTACTGGACTGATTTCGACCCTGGTTCTGTGAGGTATAGCTAAACTAGACTGATATAAACCCTGGTTCTGTTAGATATAGCTAAACTGGACTGATCTCGACCCTGGTTATTTAAGGTATAGCTAAACTGGACTTATATCAACCCTGGTTCTGTTAGGTATAGCTGAACTGAACTGATCCCGACCCCGGTTCTGTTAGGTAAATCTTAACTGGACTGATCCCGACCCTGGTTCTGTAAGTTATAGCTAAACTGGACTTATATCAACCCTGGTTCTGTTAGGTATAGCTAAACTGGACTGATCTCGACCCTGGTTCTGTTAGGTATAGCTGAACCGGACTGATCTCGACCCTGGTTATGTTAGGTATAGCTAAACTGGACTGATTTCGACCCTGGTTCTGTTAGGTATAGCTAAACTAGACTGATTTCGACCCTGGTTATGTTAGGTATAGCTAAACTGGACTGATCTCGACCCTGGTTCTGTTAGGTATAGCTAAACTAGACTGATATTAACCCTGGTTCTGTAAGGTATAGCTAAACTGGACTGATCTCGACCCTGGTTCTTTAAGGTATAGCTAAACTAGACGATATTAACCCTGGTTCTGTTAGATATAGCTAAACTGGACTGATCTCGACCCTGGCTCTTTAAGGTATAGCTAAACTAGACTTATATCGACCCTGGTTATGTTAGGTATAGCTGTACTGGACTGATTTCGACCCTGGTTCTGTGAGGTATAGCTAAACTAGACTGATATTAACCCTGGTTCTGTTAGGTATAGCTAAACTGGACTGATCTTGACCCTGGTTCTTTAAGGTATAGCTAAACTAGACTTATATCAACCCTGGTTATGTAAGGTATAGCTAAACTAGACTGATCTCGACTCTGGTTATGTTAGGTATAGCTGAACTGGATTGATCTCGACCCTGGTTCTACCCAGGGTTTGCCAAACGCGACTGATCCCGACCCTGTCTATATCTACAATAGAGGTATAACAAACATGGACTTATTTTTTACCCTGTTTCTACTTACATTGTAGGTATGCCTAATTAATGTTGTACCTTGTTTGTACCAAGGTAGAGCTAGAATTGACTAATCCTACACCCAAGTACATGATTCAGACTAGTTCGCAGTTTGTTACATAAATATTTGTAATTGCTTTACATATATCTCTATTTGAGGTAAAGATATCATCATTTCTATGAATAAATCGCTATTTCAATGAAATATGCATCTTAAGTGCATTTGAAGATATCCATGTGTGAATGGTTAGTGGTATGTCTCTTTTTCATTTAACCATATCGCTTATACTTTCCTCCGTTTTGTATTAAAAGTGAAGTTGGCTTTTTAAAATATTATAAAATGTCACAAACTAATAGTTTATTGACAGGCACTGTCGTCATATGACTTTATCTCTACATTTTGTCAAAAATCAAACAAAATGACTTAAATTATCCATGGATTGTGAGACAAAATAAAACAAAACAATCATTCATTGAAGCACCTTATTCCTGACGACATCATACTCTTAATTCGAATTCCCTAAAAAGTTTGGACACTTCTACGACCTATTGCGTGTATTTAAGCTAACTTATGTTGTTCGGCTCCAGTTCTAAAATGTTGATGTCATCGATCAGAAATTAAGATTATGCAAATGATTCTGTCAATATTTTATCTCCCCGCCTTCTATCAAATTCCTTTCGTGATATAACATTAGCAATAAAAAACTTAATTCAGGGATTTATTGTTGGTTATCGTGTTTTAAATTTGTGAATTGATGCTTAGTATAACATGATACTGTACATGTAAAACATATCAGCCTAAAATATTGAAATAGAGTTTGTTTCTTGTTATCTCCTGAAGCGTATAACCCAACCCCCGTTGCACGCTAATTACATATATCTATACTGTATAATCTTATTAACAGACATGCAATAATGTGGTAATTGAAACCGATTAATATTGAGATTTTCATATTGACTAGTCTGATAGAAGCTAACATGGCTCGCGGTATGGTGAGCTAGGACATATTTTTGAAACTGAAATAATGTATGATACGTTAAATGGAAATACCATATTTACTGTATCACGCCAACTCATTACACATACTTCGTGCTCGGTTTTGGGTATCTTCAGAGGTTATAGTGGCTAAAGTTACATAAACTACAGGTAACTTTCATGTTTGTAGCAGGGACTATACTTAGCAAACATAGTGAAGTTACCTTAAATTAACGATTTCTAGCCATATAGAAACACACCATCGACCAAAACAGTAATTTTAAGGACATTCTTTGTATAACATGATATCAGAGCTATATTTGTGCAAACGAACCGTACATAGAATATAAATAAAATAAAAGTTAGACGAGAATGAAAATGTCTTACCTTGACTTGATAACAGGTAGTGAAATCTGTGTACAGGTGTAAAACGTGAACAGGTATCTCAGCACTGTCCCCTCATCCCGCCCGACAGGTAACTGATCAAAATCCTCGACAGTCGGAAATGAATTATATCAGCTATGTGTTTGATAAATAGTGATCCTGTCACTCAGCCTGAACACGTGGTCATACCTATAAACTAGTATAGAAAACATTACTGAACATGAGATGCATATGTAAATGTCATACAGGTAACTTGTAGACACAGTGAACAAAAGCATGGTTCGCTTTCCCGCGCAGTCTAGCGGACTCTAAAAGTGTATATCCGAAATATTTAAGTCATTTGATATTTTGTAATTGTAGGACAATCAGATAATTTTAGTCATTGGTCATAAATTATATTTGTTTCCGTATAGCACAAATTGATAAGATTTATCACATTATTTTCGTCACGAAAAAATTGACCATCCTCGTCATAGAACAAGTTAATCATTTTCATCACCAATATTTTTTAAACACATCACCATAACGACTGATTTATATACATGTAATAATGTGGTAATTGACACCGATAAATGGTGGGATCTTCCTATTCACAAATCCGATAAATATAACATGGATATTAATATGATAAACTAGGAAATATAAACTTAAAACTTAAATGATACGTTTCGTTAGGTGACACACTGATTTCTCGTCAAGAGACAAATTGAATATTTTGTTAAGGAGCATTACAGATTATGCTCGTCATTGCAAAAGTCATTCATTTTTATTATGGAACAAACTGATAATTTTTTGATTATTTTCGTCATTAGGTAAATTAATAATTTCTGTCATGCCTAAAATTTTATCATTTATATGCTAAGCAAACATTGATCGTTATTGAACGAGTTAACGACAACCATTATGGGTGCTCTAGACAAACGACAGACCGTAAACAAGATGACCATACTTACTTTAAAACCGCGTCGACCAAAACCAACTTAACACTCTATCAAACTTAACATGTTAGTGGATTGTTTGGGCTTGGTCCTTGTATTATGACGTAAAGAGTTTCTCAGCGACTATATTTACTTAGGGTCGTATGTTTACATATAGCGTGCACACTGACGGATAGTGGTGTTCATGGTCGTAGCAGTGCACATATACCGCATACCATTAAACGCACATTTATCCAATTCATATATAAAGTGAAATTATGGACATTGGAGATACAGTATGTTGCTGGTTCATTGAAATCAGGTCTATTTCTTTCGATCCCAACACCACTTATTTGACCGGTTCGACTATTTTCGTAAAGTTACGAAGTAAAGCTTAAGAAAAGATTGACTTCCCCCTTATGAATACATAGATAGCGGAACTAACGCTCGGGACAACGAGGACGGGGAAAAGTGAAAGCATTGTAATGTGAACGGGTTATTTTTATATAGAGTAAATATAGGTTGTTTGTTTGAGTGATTATACGTCTGCCTCACCACCGAGTAGTTCGGTTAAGCAGCAGACAAGTGAATGAAGTAAAACTGTCTTAATAACTCGACTACAAAAGACTGATTTTCAATATAGCAAATCAGTTTATTTTTCTTGCAGTGGAATCCCTAAAAAGAACACTTGCTAAAACCCATAGGCCAAAAAGTTTTAAAAAAGAAGAAAAAGTAAACATTAGCAAATTGTACAGATTGAATATACGTGCAGTCTGTAGAGCGATTCGGATAATCATTTCGGGTATAATAATTGGATGAATAAAAAAATAATGTTTATAGTTATTTTAGTTGATTGTAGCGATCAGATATGGGCATTCGACACGCTGGGGTGTTCATGAACACTAGTGTAAATATCCTTATTGGTATAGCTAAAACCCTTTGTAATCATCAAATATTTTCACCTGTATTTATATCTTTATTGTTATAGCTAAACCCTTTGTGAACATGAAATAAGTGCCTACTTTTATACATACGGTCATTCCATATAGATATCTTTGTTAGTAGAGTGAGGGACCACGTTCGAAATACATGTATCTAAAATGCTACTATTATAAATGGTTAAAACAATCATGTTATGAATTGCATTGCTGCGTATTTATATACCTCCCTTCGATGTGTTGAAGCATGAAAACATAACATTAATCCTGACCTTTGCTTTCAAACATATGCACACACAATGGGGAAGGATTTACATGTACGTGATCCGGTTAACACGTTTTTCAAAACATTTTCCCTCTTGTGAATTGATTATGCATAATTAGTTCTAGTTTAAGAAATTACCTCTAACATACTTAAGAACTACGGGATACATCAGGATGTTTGAATCCAAGGGCTATAGTTGAGTTGTGCTTAAGTGTATAGTTTTTGATAAAGAGATAAGCTGCATGCCTTTTAATGTTTACTTCAACAGGAACAGTTTTACCAATACCCACATTACACTAGCAGAAATAAGAACATCCTTTTGGTCTTGACGATCATCACCGACACTCGAGGTAGAACGCTCACTGACATTTATTGTAGCTCTGGAATACTTGTATGTCATGGAACAACCAAAGGCACATAATTGTCTATTCTCTTGGTTTCAGGTAAAATAAACTGACCAATCACTTGGCTAATACTTGTCATTTGCAGATTAGAAACGATCGGCACCCGACGTCAATGAAGGTTGATTTCACCGTTACGGTGCCGCGTCAAAGAGTCAAACTATTATATACAAATGTACATGAATTTATTTCATCCACCAGGTGATGTATACAAAACCCTTATTTCTTTATTAAAAACTGAAGGCTTCCAGCCTCAGTAATGAACGGGTAATCTTCGAAAACCTAATAAACAAATAGTCCGTGAAGCTGCATTGTAACATCAATATCACGGTTGTTATCTGCTTAAACCAATGTTCAGAGTCACACAGTGATATGATCCAAGATGATTGCATAATGATGTTTAGGGTTACTCACGTATCTTACTGTAGCACACTGACAGTATACAAGTCTTCCTGATCCACTCCGGGATATTGTAGCTGATCTGATTTCCGAATAATTCTGCTGGAAATGGCAATACAATTGCTTTTGCGACCAGGATTCTTTGAAGCAGTATCCTTGATATTTGGCAGCGTAATGGAACATACATATATATATATGTGGACAGTTTACAATGGGTTATACCAGACACGAATGGTAAGATTCCTGTAGACAAAGGCGTATCAAGTCGGTGTTTATCTTCTGTGTCTTTTGTTTTTTGGACATTGTAAACCACAGTTGTCAAGCATTACAGTACTGCGGTTCTATATTTTTCTATTCCTATTCCTCTACTCTTTCGTGTCGACTTATGTCAGCCTAGGCAATCTTCTTCCGATGTATCAATATTTTTAAGGTTGTCGTCGTCTGACGGTTAGAAACAAGGACACAAGGAGACAAAGAGACACACATTTTTTAATTAGGTTAAAAATAAATCATGTAAAAGGTTACAAAAATAATGACAAATTATCCCTAGAATTTCAAGATTTCGGATAAATTACATTTTACTACTTACTTGGATACATATATTCATTCTGACATTGTGTGTAATCATAATTATTAATTACCATACCTGTATAATGATATATTTCATAAATGGTAATAAAAATGAAATTGATTTTTATTTTGAAAAAGAAAAGATTATTAAATTGTTCAAAATAACTAATAAGCAAACCTACAATAGCTTAAATTTAAGCTTTACAAAGTCCTTACTGGTTGGCCTGTGTAACATAATCTAAACATTTT
The DNA here is from genome assembly GCA_032360845.1 of Crassadoma gigantea. Classification (NCBI taxonomy): domain Eukaryota; kingdom Metazoa; phylum Mollusca; class Bivalvia; order Pectinida; family Pectinidae; genus Crassadoma; species Crassadoma gigantea. The sequence goes on from JAULCA010037889.1 coordinate 9,855, forward strand.
CAGAAAAGAAACAGGACAATGTAGCTAACATTTGCCCTGGCCCCGGGATCATGAAATAATCTTAGACTTAAGTTTTTGCTTTGCCAATCACGTGCGACGTGACATTTCATAATGCTATTTGTGATTCTCTAAGTCAAATCTTAAGACAATTTTAGACATGATCTCGGGGACTGGTGTCTGAGGTTGAAAGAAATAATAGTGTTGAATGCGCTTGGAAAAATGTAGACACATGACAAATTGGTGCCTTTGTAGTAAACATTCTTAGTATATCCTCGTATTGTGTCTGGGATATCTATAAAGCTCCGTGGTTTTGGAATCAAAACTCAACAACGAAGTACAGTTTCTGGAAGCTAACTCGAAAAGGATGAAAAATTAAATGACAACAATGGCGTGACAATACTGTTCACCATGTCATTAGTCTAGTGTTTTTATTGTACAGCTAATCCATTATAATAAGTAGCTGCTTACAGTAATAAATCAGCTACATAGAATACAAGAGAGTCCGAGTTGAAGAGCAAAAATGACTCGGTGAACAAGAGTACCGCGGGATGGAACAATATACGCCCGTCGAATGCCATGTAATGTTATATACTTTCTTACATTCGGAAAATCACCACAACCAATCACGATTATTTAGCCTAATAATTTTCAAAGAAATCCGTCGAAAATGTAAGGAAAATATCTCAAGACAAATAATCAAATACTGAAATAAACAAAGGGGAAAAACTTTTACAAAAAACATCGAATCAAAAGACACATATCATGATTATAATGTATACCAAGTTTCAAAGAGATCCATCGAAAAATGAAGGAGGAGATTAACGGGCGTATCAAAATAAAATAATGGCATTGGCGTAGCATTATACACATTCTTGCCTTTTGTTGGTAACATCCGCATAGTTTCGGTATTTTATGATTTATATTTTAGAATGCGTTGCGTTTTAAAGAATGTGTGACAAATTGACAGACTGGTCGTCAAGCTATTTGTACGATAGCTCCCACGTGGTCAGATCGGAAGGACACTAATTAGCTTATTCATACAATATTCAGCGTTTTGTTTTCAAATCCGGGTTGAAAAATTTGTATCAGACATTCCTTCTGATTAATCACTAATTACATGGAACACAAAATAGAAATTTAATAAGGACAGACTATTATATGATCAATTCACTCATTACTAAATGTTAATATTACAAATCTTGATTAATCCATCTTTCTTTATCCTTGATATTGTGTATTAAAAAATAGGGGAAATAAATAATGGGGAGGAAGTTGTAAATACTGATAGAGGTTATCTGAATTTGTAACATGTCAATAATAATGGTAGAAATTTTCATTTTTATTTTCATTTTACACAGCATATTTGTTGAGTCAAGCTCTCAAGTTCATCGCCAAGAAGCATTTATGTCAAATAAATATCATTACTTAATACTTGTATGTGCCATAGAAGCATTGACAGCAGGGCTACGTGTGAAATAATGAATCTTTACGAAATATTATGTTCTTATTATACTTTGTCTTATATGTGTTTGTATTTCATAATTCGAGTCCCATACAGAATGTAAAAAAAATTGTTTTGATCTTCATTTCTTTCTTTCCCATATTTTTAAATCTCTCTCTGGTTTTTTCTTTCCATCTTCTCACTCTTTTTAATGGGTTCCCAGCACTACAGTACCTAGGCAAGCTGATTCCGGGAATACACACATTCTATGCTAGTTTTCCGCTGCAATAGAAATATCATACATCATAAGATATCACGAATAAAACTTTAATCTTAAGATAAAAAACTTAATGAGTGAACTTAATTATCGGATTTACTGTTCAAGCATCATAAGAACTTAACAAGCATTGATTTATGTTTTATTGAACTTTATAGGAAACATTGGAACAAAAGTTTTCAAGTGTGCGATTGGTTGTAAAAAATCAGTGATAATGGTAAAAATTCCCCTTTCATTTACACCAAATACAGTATTATTGTTTAATTGGACCTCTCAGACATTATATTCTCTTATCGCTGTCTATAATTTATATACTTGATATTAAATATATCCCCTTACAACGATAGTTTATTTCAATATTTACCTCATCAAAGACTAATTTGTTCGAAACAAAAACTGTTTGCTGTCATCGGAACAAATAGCAGTACTTCAGAGAAGACAGATTTTTAACATAAATAAAATCTTCCGTTTCCAAGTAGAGAAATGTAGGTTTTAGTTGATCAATTAATCATTGAAAACAATATTATTGCTGTTCTTCTGATTAATAATTACATTTCTTTTTTAATTATTAAGCATTTTTCAAAATGTTTACTTTTCTTTATTGCTCATATTAACCAGAATTTATTGCCCTTTATGAACATACAAATGTAAAACACTCTTTAGGGTCTACCTTTTTTCTCTTTTTGTCCTTCTTATCCATTGCAGGTGTTTCCTGTTTGGTTCGGTCCAGTTTCTTACTCTTTTGAAGGGTATCACCACTGCTCATACGCTCTAATGGTGAGCAGGGCTCTCCGGTTTTAACAGTTTGGTATGAATCTTCATCAGATTTACGCTGAAATAGAGTTTCAATGCTGATTGTCATTACACTGTATAACGTAAGTTAAAGGTAGATAATATAGAGTATACGGTAAAAAAACTGAAAAAATATCAATCACATCAAATAAGCTACAATGCATTTAGATATCAACTCAACTTAAATTGCATTGATGTACAAAGCATTATGACGAATATGTGAAGTTCAGAGACAAGACGATTTTGAAGTATGCGGCCTCAATGCTGACTCAGTTCTTGCATTCGCATGCCATTTCCTTTTTGTAGAAGAATCTATATTCGTTGTTTAACGTCTTAAAGGTATTTTAAGAATCGAACAAAATGTTGAACTGATCGCCAGATCTAGCAGGATGTGTATTCTATCATATGACGATAGAATAAAAACAAAATTATCTGTCAAATGAAATACGTCATAATATACAATATATTTTCAAATAAATTTGCATTGAACTTCCGTTTTGCATTATTTCTTTATAATGTTCATAGGTTTTTACCACCTTGAAAACAACTTAAAACATAAACTAATAGAAGAAGCAGCTGCTCAAAATAATTGACATTACCTTAAATCATGCTGATTGGTTTGCAGTTGGTTGTAACATATTAGTAATAACGGAACACTTTCCCCTTTGTATTATACATCAAAAGCAGCAATGCTGACAGATTCACGTTTTCATCATCTTATCGCTGTGTGTATATAGTATACATAACGTACTTGATATCAATTCATCGTCAAACAACGACAAAAACGCCTTGTAACTATTTTTTTGATATTCAGGAAGTTTTACTTGTACAACTTTTTATATTATGTTTTATTTTTCATGCTGTTGCTATGCGACACCCTTACTGGATATTTAAAAATCGATACTGCTTTACCTTTTTCCTTTTTATTTCTTTCCCATTGTTTCCAATTTTCTCCTTGTTTTTTCGTTTTCTTTTCACACTTAAAGAGGAATCAACATAACCCATGCCCTCTGAAGGCGAGTTGCCGTCCATTGTGTTTCTGGGGGTGTCCGGCTGCAATAAATAGAAGTATCAATGTTGATTGTCATTGTTACATACGATCTTAAAAGATTTTGTACAATAAATATTGAGATAAAAGAAGGGTTTCATCTTTATATGAGATATACTGCATTCTTTTATTTCCGTGTGTAAGATAGAGCTGTTCAGGGTATTCATACCTTACATCCCATTTCATGTTATGTGACGTCACAGTGGCTCAACAATGACGTGACGTCACGAATTACATTGCCGCAATGCGGAAGAGGCGACGTGATGAAATTAAAACATTTTGCCACATATTTATCGTACATATTAGAAAGATGAGAATAATTTTATAAGCAATGTTTGTAAATATGTGGTACACTAAATGTGGCTTATGTTTCGTCATGAATGCTCAGGAAAAACATAATATATTCAAAATGTTAGCCAGTTTATACTTTCTGGGCTTATTTTGGTAGTTTGAATAACAGAATAATACTCTTTCAGATTTACGGGTGTATGATAGGGAAATCCCATCCGAGAAATTTTCAAATGTGAAAAACCCTCGGTTGGGATTTCCCTATCCTACACTCTCCGCATGATAGAGGCTTATAGTAATACATGAAAGGTGTTTCCAAAAATAAATTGTATACGATGTCGTGCTTATTTTCCGTAGGCATAGTATTGAGAAATACAAAAAGTATACGGCAATGTGCTAATATTGTAATTTCGAGATTTAACAAACAATTGCTAACAAGGGTGTAAACTCGAACCATAAAATCGGTGTCGACACAGCTTTCTGAATAATGTGTATATTAGAACTTATTTCATACAGAATAGACACAAAATAAGAAAAGAGTAATTTTATTTTATATTGATTTCACTGCCCATTAAAAAAAGAACTGTCAAAAGAAATAGAATATGTTTTTATAAATAATGCGTTTGAAATTGCTTATCTTAAAACAATCCTTTAAGTCCTAAATTGACACCAATTGTGAGAAAAATATCATCACAGGAAAAAAACGCATTGATATTTTTGAAACGGGACACTTCAAAAAATACTTCAAGCTCAAAGATATTGGATCAGGTTATCTAAAAATTAAAAAAAAACCAGATTTTTATATTGATATCTGATTCACGGGTAGTTATACCAGAAAATAATTATATTTTCCTCACAATGACGTTATGAAATCACCAGCTCGGCGCAATTCACACTTACAAATGAACAAGAATTCTTAAGGTTTGCAAGAAAATTTTGAGATGGATGTGCAATATGCATTAACACATATATATGACGATAATAATGTCTATGCTTTGTTAATTTGAAACCAAAAGGTGAGAAAATAATTCATATTTTCATATTTAACTGTCGTTGAACAAGTGGATATAAATGGACAACACTAAAACTCGATTGCATTGCAAGATAAAACTCAAAAATTGCACTTAAAACAAACAGCTGATGCAACCAATTTAAAAACCTCTTACGAAAATTTTTCCAGATCTCTAAGGACAGCTTAATACAGTCGAGTCGTAAAGACATTTGCCATTTACCACGTATTGAAAATTAAAAGATAGTGTAAGAAATTATGTAAGGAGGATGTTGAAACTAAAATACATTTATTCTGGGAATGTCATGTTACTTTTATTTTTTTTGCGACAATGGGGTATCAAATTGAATGTAAGATCAACAAACTATTGTATTCCGTTGAACAGCAAGAAAGAAAGTGTTCAAACACAGACAGTTATTAAACTAATACAATACTCAAAATAATTTCTATGGAAATAAATGATAAAACTATCAATGAGAAAAAAAGTGTTTTAAATATGTTAACAAATCCGAAAATCCTTACCTTTGATTTCATAAACTGGAGGATAGTGGCTTTAGTCACTCCCTTACTTTTAATCAATTGTCGTAACACTTGTACATGACCTTGAGCGGTGTTTTTCTTGTATGAGCTATCTCCAAGGATCTTTGCTGCCAATGCTTCTCGTGTCAGAGTTGTTCTGGGTGGGTATATCATTTTAAACAACTCAAGCGTATCCCCTGTTCCCTTCACAGCTTCGTCGTATTGTTGCCCTAATCTTGGAAAGTTTGCAAAAGCTCGGTTCAAGACATCAATATGGTAAGGCACATAATGGTCGACAAGCACCGGATTAATGATTTCTTTCAGCCATGTTAAAAACTCGTTCAAAGCATCCTCCAAAGTACAGGTATCCACCGCCTTTCCTTTTAACAACAGTTGTTTACCGTCAGCTGACAGTTGCAAGTGGTTTTTATCTCTTGCTTGGACCGCAACTTGCTTTGTTGGTAATATGTATTTATGAAACGGTGGATAATCCTTTGCATCAACCTCGGCTGCAAGCTCGCAAATCGATGGCTTATCTGCAGGAAAATTGTAAATCATCCTAGATCAAGTGTAAAATTAATAATAATAAAAAAACAGCAGACAAAATGTGTTGAATAGATTTTATATTTAAGTCTACTGAAACAATTGTTTATGTGTGATTCGTTTAATTATTGTATTTCTGATAGATGATTTGTGTGTAGATTCATCAAAATATAATCTAAATTTTGGCTCGAGTGTTTCTTCACGAATATGTCAATCCCGGCATGTTTTAAATATATAAGAAATAGTATGTGTTATATTAAAAAAAACCATTTCTGATTTTCATAACGCCGTTGTCAAGACGATTTGTAATTGTTTGTGTTTAAAGAAAATAAAATGGTTGTTAATGTAAATTGTAACATGTTAGAGATTTTTGTGATGCGCATTTCGTTATGAGTTTATCTTTACAAGGACAAGCTTGACTTACCCAATCCAGTTGTCTGTGTATTGAAGTAAACTAAAGTATACTCCTTCTCCATGGTATACGCCGTGGCAACTGTTCCTTGTAATTACTATGAAAAATTAATAAACCTAGCGTCAAATAACCTGTTCATTTAGGTTCAGGATCATAAGCAAATTGTTACTGAGTATATACACATATTACAGCAATACTAACACTACATATGTACATTACAATATGTGTATATTTATTAATTTTTTTAAAATTATATGGCTAATGATTGTATCATTGAGACGGCATTGTTATAATTACTTTGATACAAACTTATAACGTGTAACGCTAGTGTTATTGTTAAAATATTTGAACTTAATATACATGATTAACGACAGTGTTTTAGTTATATTGGTGCTTAATCATTTTAATGAAATAAGTATTGCTGTATGTTTAATAGTTTTCAACTTTGAATGTAGGTGAATATGGTTTTGTCCTATGGACATCGTTTTAGCATCTACCGAAGGTACTTCTTTCACCCATACTCAAACGTGATGTATACATTTTAGCCAATGCATGTTTTTGATCAATCTTAAGCATCAGCTTAATAAAATAGGTCTGTTCGGCTTGAATTACTCTCAACCCTCCGAACACAAGGTTAATAAGTCAATTAAAAGGACAACCTGGAGGAAAGCAGATACAAAACAAATGTTAAGACGTCATAGAACCATAAACAAAATGGGCAGTGTATACAGTCTGAATTATTCCTATTTCAATCATCATCATTTAGAAGTCCCGGAATATAATTATGAACATACAGGAAAAACATTAATGAAGTAACAGTTAAAATATGATATATGCATCAGCAACACATTCATTTCAAATACATTTTCTGCTTAAATTTAAAAACAAATAAATGAGATATGACCACCTCATTTTATTATGAGAATTTCTTTTTATATAACAAATAATTTTTTCTATGTGACATTTCGATGACTAGTACGATATGTACACTGTCACCTTGATCAGACAAATGACCAGTGAAGCGTATGCACACAAAGGTGTACAATGTATACGAGTTGTCCATAAAATCGATGCCGATTTCGGCTACGCTGGAAAGTATGTACCATAGTTGTTATATAGGTACCGAAATGACTCAATTTAGCCATCATCGTTTTATATTTCAAATTAATTGCTGTTTTGGTTCTGTCCTTACCGATAACAAAGGGAAGTTATGAATTGGAGGGATATTGCATTTTTTTATATACACTGGGGTTTATAAGCTGCATAAATATAGCAGACCTACGGGTAACACTGTAACATTTGTCGCAGAAAAATACAACAATCTCAATGATTTCTAAGTCTAAAGATTGAACGTTCAAGGTCATGCTGTGCCAAACTGATATCAAATGTAAACATAACTGGCGAGAGACAACCGCTTAAAGTAAGTAACGTTGTAAAAGTTTCGTCATAATATTTAACTTATAGATCTTCGTCTCCTTGATATCATTCATGTGACGTCAACATGTAAACACAAAGCTTATACTAATCTGTTTCAAATTCCGAGAAACATTTAACTCGTATCGGAAAGTGAAAGTTCAAGTAAAATAGAACCAGGATATCGTAATTTCATAGTTTTCCGAAACGAATTCTACTTTGAATTAATTATATCATAGGAAAATATTATGGATGTATCGCAATAATGTAACCCGCAAAATGTTTATAACAGAATAATAGGGATATGGTCATGTATGTATTTCAAACTTGTAACAAAGAAGGTAAGAAAAGTTTAGAGGCGATAGTAACACTCCCAACAATCTAACAAAACACTTCGAACATTGCTTCATACAATAACCACAAATCGTAAAATTCTAACATAAAACGTCAAGGTTTAAATTTGCACTA
>JAULCA010038222.1:0-13988 GCA_032360845.1 Crassadoma gigantea
CATATACATTAAGCAATACAATTTTGAGGATTTCGCAGGAGCTGCCTTATCAGGCGCTAACTACTAGTCCTATGCCATATATCCATATGTGTGTATGCCTGTGTGTGTGCTGGAGATGTAATGTGTTCCAGACGTATACTCGGGAAAGTAGTTATTTGAATATTCTATAGGAAAGCTAGAGAGAACACAAACCGAATTACAAACTTGAATCGATAAACAAGGGCAACCAATATAGACAGATTAGGTTTATTTTTTATTTTTTAGGGGACTTTTTGCATTTTCTGCTTTATTGACAAAACCTTCCATGTAAACATAGGTCCAATTCAAGTAATGTCAGGTTATCAAAGTAAGAACCGGTATAGTGACAACGACACCAGGCAAACTTACAAACAAATTATATAAAGTCGATATTTATTACCCCACGAAGGAAAAGAAAATTTCTTAAAAAGAACATGATGGCTGGTGGCTGTAAAAGGTGTTCATGATCTTATCAATCAGTTTCCTTTGAAACCTTCAAATTAGAAAGCCAGAAAACCGCCCAGTTTCAAATATGTGTATCCCAACAGTCTAGTGAAAAATCATTCCACCTAACTCATATAAAATCTTAGCATATTGACAGAAGAGAGGTTAAAGTGGTCAAAGCGTCTGCCATACTGCTACTACTAGTCCTCAACAACTAGACTAGTCATCCACTACGTGGGGCAGTCGCCAGGTACTAACCGTAGGTTGGTGGTTTTTCTCCGGGAGCTCCGGCTTTCCTCTACCAACAAATTCTGACACGCCCTTAAATGACCATAGCTGTTAATAGGACGTAAAACACAAATAAACCAAACTAAATATTGACAAAAACTTTCTGTATTCATTTCAATAATAATTGTTCTTCAAAACTAATTTTGTATTTTACTCGTACTTACCAAACCTTAAAATTGTCTATGTGAACACCTTTATGTGTGTGTGTTGTTTTAATAACCAATAATTGTAAAATATTATATTACATAGTATTGATCATAACACCAATTAAAGGGAAATAACTCAAATATACTCCAGGTAAGGTAAATTGAGTACACGTATTAACACAGTCACCAAAGATAGATCGTTTAGTTGTTTTTCCTTTGTCGTGTATCCGGTTCATTGCTCCTCATTTGATATAATTAACATTGGCAGACGTCACACGTTATATCATCGGAACAGGTAAAGGTATTCAATGTTTAAAGGTCTGGCACATATATTTAAAGCACGCTTAGCTTTATGAGATTATCTAAAATTTAAATTGATGTATCTTTAACGATTCAAACAAAGTGTCTAATATAGTGAGATAATTATGTAGATATATTACTTGATAGATGTTTAGGAGTAGAAAAAGGTCGATGCTTAGAGCGAGATCCTGCTAGTACATAAGGAAATGCGACTTCATTCGTGTGTATATTCACGTCAGAAGACCGTGTCACTTGAATTATTACTGTGCATGGTGTAAAATAAAGCAGTAATGCATCACCATAGCTACCTGATAATTTAGTACGGTTGGTATGAACATCAAAAGTCGTGTTAAAGGTTAAACACGGGGTATAATTGTACATATGCCATACATATAGGATGATGATATTAAAAGGGCGGAAAGCTGTCTACGTTGAAAATAGCCTTACTTAGCTTTTCTAAAAGTACAATTCAGCGTGCTGGTGGCTAAACGAACAATTGCTGGATGGATGGGCATTTTCTCTTTAATTGGCATTGTATATTCAAGGAATGTATTTAATAGACATATTATCTGCTTCCTTGAAATTTGAAAAAAACACACAAAAAATTCTTTTTTCATTTCTCCACATTTTCACATTTTTATAAAACTGACATCATACTTGTGTGAACATCTCTACAAACACACTAAATTACAAAAATACACACATCACATCAAAAAGGTAAATACGCCGACTACAGGTGCCTTTCAACTAAGGTGAGCTTTAAAGCTCATTGGCCTTGTGTTTTGTAAATGAGATCACATAACCTGTTTTATCATACACATGCAGTGTGCAATCATTAACACATGTCAGTTACTTTTTATAGTTAGAAGATTTAAAATACATGTTTTTTGTTGATAATAATGCCTTATATCCTTTTCTGAATTTGAAAACGTTCGATTTAAGTTAGACAGCAATAGACATACATTGTTATTAAAACGATTTATTTCACTTTGTTAAGCTGTTGTAAATTATATGCGAGTATTAGATGAATTGTTTCTCTTAATCACTCAAGTTTGATGGATAATACGAAATAACAAATCAAAACACAAGATTGACATTGGCGATCTTTTCACAACAGCATAATTTATGTATCCGACCTCTTTATCTGTTTTGTTTGACAAGGCTTGGAAGATCCTTTACCAGTCATTCATCATCGACCAAGGAGGTGGGGTCGCCGCTTCTTTAGACGAGTCTTCAGAGGAATCAAATGTGTATTTGTACGTTGTAGTCGAGGGCCTCCGAGTACGTATGTTAGCTTTATAATTCTGTTGTTGAACAACTCATACATACCAAAATGATCATAAAAGGCGATTCCGAACTTTGAAATGTTACTTTTGCAAATCAAAAGGATATATACATTGCTATCACAATTACATATTCTTAGATATTAAGTTATTAATTTACTTTATAAACACTCTGTTGTAGCCGGATGTTAGTTGTCATTTTGTAAAATTATTTAATTCAAACGTCATATTTTTCTAAAATACATATATATATATATATTTCTGTAATAAATTGGTTTTGATTGAATTGATAATGTAAAATGCATACAAATACAAATGCCGTGTACAACTCGTTGTTAAAATTGATATGGAACCTCATCATAATATGTAGTCCAATTGGATCACATGACGCGGAAAAGAAACATCGTGTCGCCCCTATGCATGCGTTTTTCCCAGGTCATATTTTTCCAATTATAAACCTTTCCAGACAAATGAGCAAGAAACATCAAAGCTAATTTTAGTGACTCAAGCATAATAGTGGCGGACCAACCAGATCTTTGTTTCGTTTTTAATTGTTTTATTTAGTTTCAATAACATATTTATTGTCCTTGTAAAGTATGATTAATATTGGGGAAACACATTTCGTAATTCCCTTCAACTGGAGCGATACATTTTTAATATCATTTGGTGTTATGATTGGTTGATTGACTTATTGATATATACACAGAAGACAGTACCCGTCCCCAGTTAACCTGTCCGCCAGAACAAAACAGAATTGGTGATCCTTTCCAAACTCACGCAAAGGCTACTTGGGTCACGCCAACCGCATGGGACAGTCGCGATGGCTACGTGACGTAAGTAAAACACACTTTCGAAATGTTATTTTTTCATATGTTAATCGTTTAAGAAAAAGAAACGATTTCTTGTAAATGAGATTGTTTAACGACATTTCTTTCTAAATGTAAAACATACAAAATAAAAGCAGAAAGATGAAAATACAACATTTGTAAACTACATGGAAACTGTATGTTCAGCCAAGCGTATGGAAGTATTCATCATCCCTTGCATTTACAACACCCGGTCACTTCACTTATAATCAATTAATATAAGTACACATCAAGTAATGCTATGGAATTATTTGTTACAGATTTCCCAATAAGAATTTTTTTACATATCAAGAACATGATTTTAAAGAAGGTAATTAACCGTTAACCGACAACTAATTGATATTCTCCGTGATTAAATCAAAGATTATCAATAGAGGTTGAATTATTATTTTTCTTTGGTTAAAACATAATTACTGTTACACATGTGTAAACAATCCAACACTTCTCACCATGAAATTGCAGTGTGTACCAGTCGACAAACCGTAGATCCGGATTTCCTATATCAGAACCCGGAGCGTCAATTGGTTTCTACGCAAAAGACAAAAGTGGCAACATGGCAAAATGCAGTTTCCGTATCAATGTCAAAGGTATTTTTATTCTCTTCAAAAAAAGAATACACGCACATATATATAAGTGTTGTATATTATATATGAAATATGAATATATTTTGACCAAAACATTACGATAATGATTAATCATTTTTGAAATACCAGTTGGATAAGGTTAGATAAGATAAAAACTTTGAAAAGAAAACTGAATGATATTGACAGTGTAGGCTTTTACTCGACAAAGCTAGTTTTTGTAAAATTGAAATATGAATAATTAAAAATGTATGATTCAAGATGTGTGTAACGTTTCTGAATTTAGTAGAAACGTTTAGAATGTTAGCTAGTGTAGTAATATATACATTTATAGAGAAACAATATTTATATATAACACCTGACTACATGATATTGTAAACGTTTTAAAAATTGAAATATGAATAATTAAAAATGTATGATTCATGATGTGGGTAACGTTTCTGAATTTAGTAGAAACGTTTAGAATGTTAGCTAGTGTAGTAATATATACATTTATAGAGAAACAATATTTATATATAACACCTGACTACATGATATCGTAAACGTGTTATACATGTATTGAAGCCAGAAATATTATTAGCAACATTTATCATAAAGTTTTAGCAATCTAATATTAAACCTTTCGCAAAACACAACATTAGCTGTGAAGAATAAACATTGTTGTCCACGTGTTGACAGTTATACGGTGCCCTCGGCTACAAAGGATGACTGACGGCTACGCAATTTGCCACAGAAGTGATGATATGGTACTCAGTACATATTGCAGATTCGGATGTTACGAAGGACATGAACTCATCGGACCGAGCTATGCCAAATGCAAGTCTACAGGGCGATGGTCGTCATGGACACATCAACAACCCAGCTGTCAAAGTAAGATACTCTAAAGATTATTCTCAAGAAATAGCAGGAGTGATTTGAATCTCATTTAGTCTACACACTATTGGGGCGTTGTGTATGCAAAAGATCAATGGCAGTAATGGTTGTTGACACTTTTATTTAGGGTAATATAATCATTGCAAACATCAAGATAACGCTAACGTTAGCAAATGATTGTACTTGTTTGTAAATTCATATATCCCTATTACATTAAACTGAACATATGTTATTTACTTATTGAAGAACAGTCTATAAGTTTTTGATGAAAGTAAAACGCTATTAGTGTTTTAAATGTATGAAACTGGTCTATGCTACATTTTAGAACATTCCTGTGATCCTCTATTACCTTCTTCGTCATTGTTGAGCATCACACGCACAAATGGGGATTTGTTCCGGTCTATTGCCACGTTCTCGTGTGTGTCCGGATATGATGTACCAACGGGTGTTAGGCGAGCGGCGGTGTGTGGAGTTGACCAAACATGGAGTTCAACTGTTCCAAACTGCGTTGGTAATTATTGGCTTGTAGACTTTAGGTTAAACGTGGTCCCTAATTAAGCCCTACAGAACGTTTTGCAGTTAACAATTGCGTTACATTTTGTGTGCAGGGTACGTGTTTAAATATATCATTTTATATATATGTACAGTTTTCTAGTTTTCTTATATAAACAGATAATATTTTCTAGAAGATCTATTGACGAAACAAATATCATGACTGGCATCGCAGTTAATGCGCTGTGCTTAAATTTTGCTTTCGGGGACACTCTTTGTTTCAAATATAAAGACATTTACATGATGATTATTTGATTGAAGGTAGGCTGCACACATCTACTATACAATCGTATTGCTTAGTTTTAGTAAATATCGATATAAACATTGGACATTTTGTTTTATAAATGCAGATATTGAACCACCCAGCTTTAAACCGTTTCCGTCTTCAAAGACGTTCTATATTGCACGAAACGAAAACACTGTGGCGGTATACTGGCAGGTACCGGAAGTAGAAGATAACTCTGGGGACATTTTACCAACAGTACAGAATGCCGGGCCTAACCAAGGCGATACGCTGGCAGTCGGAACGTACACTGTAACATATACAGCAACAGACAGTGAAGGCAATACAGCCAGGCCTCTACATTTACAAATCACCGTCAAAGGTAATGCATATCTTGAAAATGTGGACATAGAGATGCATTTGCATGTTTAATGAAACGTTTTACGTTGTGTTCCTGATGTCATAGAGCTCATTTACCGGTGTTGTAGCATAGAACTTATAACAAAATATGACCAGGGTATCATTTGTTTTATACGCTTTGGATGAAGTATCAATGATTTTTGCGGTGTTATGATTTATACTATAATTAGATTGTGTTGTTATTTTTTGACAGAAATCAGGTGTTTCCATGTGTATCCAACACCATATACATCTGTTTTCTGTACGGGGAATCGCTTGGGATCTACGTGTAGATTTAACTGTTCAGATGGGGCCAAACTTAACGCCTCCTCGAGTGTGACTAGTTGTGAAAGAGAGGGTAGTCCTCCTTACGGAGTATGGAGCTGGGGAACACAGCAACCATTCTGCGAATGTAAGTACGCTTATTTCGTATATAAATCATGTATTATTCAGTACAAACCCTTTGCTTTATGTTAGTGTCAATTTTAGAAGGCGACCTTTTCTTTAAAGTAACTTAACATGAATTCGACAGCAATCAGGATAATAATATTCCATGTGAAAAATGAGTTAAACCTTAATATTATTTCTGTATTGTTTATAATTTATAACTACTGTTTACTATTGATGAACCTCTTTTAGAATAATAAAAAACCAAGAAAAGCACAAGAATGGTTAAACTAGTGAATGTTAGTTCTGCTGATTGCTGTAAATCAAAGTAAGCAGAAACATTCCGATGTATTCTTGATTTCACGAACGCTTGAGTCAGGATCAAACTGAAATGAACTATTATTCAATATCATGTTGAACACTCGCGAACCTGTCACATGAGAACTGTTACACTGTCTCACCTTTTTCTTACGGAGCTAGTTTACTTCATTTAAAGGACCACCAATTCCTACACAAACCTTATGTTTATGACATGTTTTATGTTTAGTGCCGAAGAATTGCCAACTTCCTTCAGCGCCTGATAATGGAGCACTTGCATGCGACTACTGGTTAGGTGGGCGTTTCTGTCAGCCACAGTGTCAGCAGGGATACGATATTCCCGCTAGAACTCCTTACACTGACCTTCTCATCTGTAATGATGACGGAAGTCATGACTGGCAGCTACCTCTACCTAACTGTATGCGTGAGTATTTAAAATGTTTATGGCTTACTGACAATATTGCATCGTTACATGCGGCCATTTGAAAGGTCAATAAGCCTATCAAAGGTAGGCATAAGGATTTCTACCAAAATGTGTTTCTTTTTTTTCGTAAAGACGAATTGGTTCATTGTTAAAACATGTTCTTATAAATCTAACAGAAGTTGTATGAAACATCGGTTCTAAACTCAACTCTTTACACGATGGTAAAGTTTCAACAGCACTTTGGAAACATTAAAATTTCACCATTTTTGCCTCCTAGAAGCATATATGTATGAGTCATTTAATAACAGGATGAACAGTTGTATAATGTAGCGTGTTTCATTTCAACAATGCTGTTCCTGTTACCAAATTACAATGTGTGACCATACGTTTATCTTCCATATAATCTGTGTTTTTGCATATCAAAGTCTTTTCTAGCACAAATATCTTACAAGGAGTGTTTTCTGCATAGAAAATATTTTCAGTGTTTAAAATAATATTGAGTACCAGAAACACATGAGGATTTTTTTTATTTCATATTACATGTACCATGGCAATTTTCTTTTAATAGCTTCATCGTCATCTGGTGGAACAAGAAGAACCGTTGAAGTAGTTTTCTTCACAGGGAGCTGTAGTGACGAGACCACACAAATGGAAATCAAGCAAAATTTTATAAGGAAGCTGGAGTCTACTTCGTTCAGTCATGGTTGCGGCAGTTCTCCCAAGTGTAGTTGGAGAAACGTACAGGTAGGTCACATGATGTGTAGCTTGATCATGGGGCTACTCGGAAAGCTGTATGAAGAGTTGCTGGATCAGTCATTGCAATGGTAAGCTACACAATCTTCATCCAGATAAAATAATCTGAAACGAGTAAACATACGTAAAAGCATTTTCGCTTAAGATATATCTACAACTGTTGAGTGTCGTTTCCCGAAGTGAAGTTGTATTTTTATGTAATTACAACTTACCAAAAGTATTATTAGAACATCTGCAGTGTTAAGCTGGTTTTAGGTAAGGTCTAATATGTCCATCTGGGGTCTGTAGAGTTCTTGGTTAATTGTACATTCAGGTAAGAACGTGCGGACAAAGGTATGCATATTTAGACCAATTGCTTTTTAGTTGCTTTATTCTTATCAGAGATAATATCCAGCAATTGAGTTTTGATTGCTTTTCAATTTAGAAATAAATGTTTGCATACACCTGACGTACCGAAAATAACCATATATATCACCGACGATCTGCGTTGCACTTCACACACTAATATTTAAATGTTTATTTATATGCAAGAACTCAAATGGAAGTATCGATGGCTTATCTTGAATAATCAATTTAACCAGCTTGTAATCCGTTCTGAATACAATTTGTACAATGTACGTGAAATTGTTAAATATAATATATTACAGGTAATATGCGGCAATACAAACGGTAAGCGATCGACAGGCATCACAATCTCTTTTGAGATCGCGGTGAACTCAACAGCTATGAACGAAGAGGAGTACTACAATCAATACATTGAATACACATCGCTTATCGAGACGTTGAAGGTAGATGTGGCTTCAGGAACACTCACCTTACAGATGAATGATAATACTACTATTGAAGCTGCCGAAATTTTGATGGGAGATATCGGACTCCAATGTGAAGAAAACACCGTCGCCTCTACGAAAACGTTTTCTTGTGGTAATTAACCCAAAGGAGCATGCCAGACTAATAAAACAAAAATCTTGTATTATAAAACTAGAATCAAAGGCAAATTTAAACTATTGAAAATAAAAAAAAACTAAATCACATCATCAGCGCAAGAGGATCTAATGAAAATTGAAAAGATCACTCCAATCCTACTCAGCTAAATGGACGGGAACGAGTGTCCTTTGTTATTTTTCTCTTGTTGAGCATCATAAAGAGTTTCTGTAAAATATCCTTTTTTGCCTTTTCAGTGGAGTGTCGGAGTGGGAGCTTCTACGATGCTGCTACCGAAGAGTGTGTTTTATGTCCAGTCGGTCAGTACCAGACAGAGTCGCGGAAAAATGCATGTATCCAGTGTCCATACGGCACGTCTACACCGACGATAGGCTCCACAAGTCAGACCGAATGTCAAGGTAACTGTAAACTATAATCGTTAGGATTGCTTATTAACTAATATCTTACCTGCCGAGTCCGACGATTTCAAGACAAAACGTTAATGCTACTCACTCTTCATATAACTCATTGGTATTATCTATTTATGGTTTTTTTCCAGCGGCTTGTTCTCCTGGTTCATGGTCTCCCTCCTCCTTACCTCCTTGTACACCTTGTGACGTAGGGTATTATCAGAGTGAGTTCGGGGCCACAGGCTGCATCGCCTGCCCAGGGAACAAAATCACAAAGACCGATAACTCTTCATTAGAAGTGGAATGCGTCGGTAATTATTTAGTTTTTTTCCGGTTGGATAAACGGTTTAGTTGCTTAATTGTTTCTCTGATATATTAGTTACTGATTTGATCATCATAGTTTTGTTTAACTGTGAAGTTAATCTGACCATAAATACATCATGATGTGTTCTTCTGACTAGAAACATGGTGTTCTTACGTTCAAGTTCTTTGGTAACCTATCCCGCTGAGTACAAAAGGAGTATGTACATGTATGGAATATAAGACTTTAAAAATCATTTAATAATCAACACATGATGAAAAAAAAAATATGACTCAATAAACGTAGTCCTACATAAATGAGTAACGTTTTGTATCGAAAGTTTGAAAACTATATACATATGATATATGTTACACATTTCCAGATTTCGATGTGTATTTCCCCGACAACCAAACCGCCGGAGTCCTACTCAGTAAGAAAGATACTGTTCCTGTGATGGGATACACTGTGGTTTGGTGGCAGCAATGCAGTAGCAATTGTACAGGAGAAATATTTTTACTAAAAAATGAGACAGGGGCAAAATCCTTAGCGATGGCATTTACATCGACAATTACAGTCAGCGTAGAAGGGTAACTTTTATTCACTTACTATCAGCACACCATTTTTGTAACCTATTCGTATATATATATGGTGATAAGTATAATAATAGGTATTGGCGTAAGTTTAAATGTCCACGTTATTTTGAAATTATCATATTAAGTAAATTATACCCTATGCGGCAAAGTTGTTAGGCTTTAGTCTCTCCCAATCGTTTTTCGCGGATGCAAGCAATAATAATAGACCTCAGCCTAAGATTAATAAAAGATTAATAAGATTCGAAAATAGTTTTATTCTTTGTATTAGTGTTTTGTTCAATTCACCTTTATATCATATTTTTAACATCGTGTATTAACTAGGGATTCGTAATTATCTGTTCTTGCTTCGAACATATCTGTTGGGGTTTTTTTGCTCAATTTTTATCGATTTTTTGTTGTGATCACTTTTGTTCTGTATAAGCCCAGTTTTATCCGTATTGTACCGGTGGTCCTTACTGACCACGGCTAACCAATATTGGTCCAATTTGGCATTGACTTTTGTAAAAGAGTGTTTCACATATTACTAATGTGTGAGGGATAATTAAATAGTATGCACTACGATGTGCCAGGTGGACATCGGATATATAAAGACAATTTGACAGTTCGGAGAGCATGATGCTCACTATTAAACCACTTTGTTCAAATATAATTTCATCACTGTAAGCCTGTATACTAATTGGCATCTATCTTTGAGTATGATATCATCACGCTTATGCTATCACATTATTACTATAGGCAGACATTTAACAGTGGATTGACTCCTCCTGACGACAGAGGATGGCATGTTTTCACGTTAAAAAGAAAACAGACCTTCTTAGAATGTTTCATGGATATGTCCCTAGTAGTTAACGTGACCGGACTTGCGGAACAGAGCTTCATTGGTGGTGAAACTGAACTTGGTGGTAAGAAATACTTGTCACACATACTAAGGGGCTTATTTTACACTGAGCACACAGATTTGTCTTTTGTGCTGTTATTTACTGTATGATTAAATAAAAAGAGTATAACAATATGTTTGATGAATAAATGGAAATATCACAAGGGAAACCACAGTGAGATTTATATAAGAACAATTGTGCAAGGAGAAAATAACCTTGTACTTCAGTATGGCAAATTTATTTTGAGTTTAATCGATGCTACGTAAGATAGCGTCGTCAACCTGAGAACAAGGGATAAAGAAATCGAAGTCACAAGACATACTAATGAACATGATCCTTAATTTCGAATTCATATACACATAATTATTGTTTTTAGGTTCCTCATGGCGCAAATATAACTTGGTCACAGTCCTCGTAATTGATTGCTCTTGTATCATCTTTTGTGAGAATGGTCGTAAGTTCACGGTAATCGTGATATAAGGAGAAAGTCATGAAATACCGAATCACGTAAACATACAACTGTATATGTGAAGGGAAGCAATGACGTTACTTCTATGTAAGATCAAACTAGGAAGTTTGGAATAGTCATAGAGCCAAGATATGTTAATATTGATCCAGGTTTTAGAGACATTCTACTCATGATACTAATTTCGATTCTGTCTTTAGGTATTTCTTTCGAAGGAACTATATCCCAGTTCAACATCTTTACCGAATCGATTCCGTTGGCAACCGACAAATGTTCGAACGATATGTCTGGTGATGTGATTAGCTGGAGAAGCATCCTCAATGCCACAATGAATGACGCCTTCATACAAATCCCTAGTGTGTGTGACGGTATGTATTATAAACATATCAATTATATCAAACATTAACTTAATAGTTTATTTCGTGAAAGCTTTACACATACTTTTGCTCTTTCTATAAAGGTTCTGATTCTTAAGAGACATATGATATCCAATGGTTTCGGTCTTTGTGGAGCCCCACAAAAATGTAACCGCTAATAACAGGAATGGAAATGAAATCATTATCAACTTATATTAATCACTCTTCTTGGCAAGAATGGCAGCGCACAGGGGGTCTTGATATGAGAGAATATCAGAGTACCTGAAGAAAATAAAAGGTTGGGCAGGTGACCCGATTCTTTTTCTGATCCGTGAAAGAAATTCCAGCCGTCTCTTTTGAATGCAAGTGCTCTATCCACCCAACCACTACTTAAAATAATAAATTAATTATTTTTTATCCAAAACAGATGTAGATGAATGTGATTCTAGTCCATGTCTCCATGGTAACTGCATTGACGACTACAATAGCTACCAATGTGAGTGTGAGGTTGGTTTTACCGGAAATGACTGTGATGTTGATATAGACGACTGTGAGATGAATTCTTGTCAAAACAACGCCACCTGCCAGGATATTGTTAACAATTACACATGCCAATGCCTGCCAAATTTCACAGGAGCACTCTGTGAAATCGCGATGGGTAAGTTGGCCCGCATGAAACAAATATTATTAAGGTTGCGATATGATCCGAATAGAAGCGTCAAAAGATTATATGATCTAGTAACAAGTTTCTACGTACCAGAATATCATCAGAAAAAGAAAAGAAAATTGTTGCATATTTACTCGATTTGTATTTATGTGACAACAGAAGCAGTTCGAAAGATAATAACTAAACCAATAACATGTTTGTAATGCATTGCAGTTGACGGTGATTGGAACGAGTACAGTAACTGGACGGAATGTAGTGTAACCTGCGGTAACGGGACACAGACACGTTTTCGAGTCTGTGACGATCCCGCCCCGGACAATGGCGGAGCTGAGTGCGTTGGTGAGAGTAACGAGACGAAAGTGTGTGAACAGGAAAGCTGCCCAGGTAACTTACAATGAACTGTTAACTTATGTACAAAGCAACGAGGAAAGCTATGATATATATTAGGGAATGAATATGTATTCATAATCTTATTAAAATAATAAATAAAATTGAGGATTTAAAGGCTTTATGCATACGTCATTCATATTTTGATATTTCATGTTGGCTTTTCAACTATTAAACATACGTTTATCATAACTGAATTATTAACTCTTAAACATGCGTTTATCATAAATGAAGTAGGTTTAATTGTTATGTTTACTCGTAGTGTGTGGAGAGCTAGTTCCGCCAGTAAATGGCTCTCTGAACTGCACCAATGATGGCGTCGATAACGTGTGTGAATTGGAATGTGATGACGGATATGTGACGGACATCCCAATTCCTGATAACTACACATGCGGCAACTCTACCTTTGACCAGTGGGATTTTAAACTCGAAACCAACGTCTTCTCGAGACTTCCGTCCTGTGTAGGTTAGTATTTCCTGTCTTATTTCTTCATCATTAGGAATTAGCTTGGTGTCAAAATTGTATTTTTTTATGATCAAAGTATTTATGAAATTTGAATACAATTTAGTTAGAACTATCCAAAATAATATATGCCTAAAACAAACATTTTATTTCACCTTTAAAAGTCTATATAACTTAATAAAGTTTCGTTATTTTAGGCCGGTGCAAATCCAAATAGGTCTAAAACAGCGTAAAATCAATCGGAAAATACCTTATTGTGTCAACATAAGGATAATCCGAACTCGTTAACGATAAAACTAGGGCAAAAATGAACGAAAGAATTATTTACATTGAGATCCCTGGAAAAGCAAAAGAAGATTAAGATTAAGAAGGTTTTTTTCCGGAAGTGCAAAAGTCTTCTGTTTCTTTGATGATGCCTGCTGCGTAAATTAAAGTCAGCTTGAAGCAATGTCACGTCCTCAAATCGAGAACTGGGGTATTGACAATAAAACAAAATAGAAAGATCTTACAAATTTGAGAACTGCTAGTTATATGGATAACAAAGAGGTTATAATGAATGACTTTTGGTATGTCAAACCAGTGATC
This sequence comes from Crassadoma gigantea, assembly GCA_032360845.1. Lineage (NCBI taxonomy): Eukaryota > Metazoa > Mollusca > Bivalvia > Pectinida > Pectinidae > Crassadoma > Crassadoma gigantea. The sequence continues at coordinate 13,886 of JAULCA010038222.1, forward strand.
GAAAATGTATTTGTTTTTTCTTATGTTTTTTTAAAGCAACAACTGACCCTGATGATATGAGGGCAACTCGAACGTCTTATTATCACGGTTTAGACTGTGATAC
>JAULCA010038333.1:4333-16766 GCA_032360845.1 Crassadoma gigantea
AAATATATAATGTTTTCATATGTTAATTCTCAAGTACCGTATCCAAGGCATAACTAAATGACAATAATAAATTGTGTGTATCCAGTCCATTTGGTAGCTATAGGTCTGTTTTGTTTGTATTTTTCACACAAACGATAGTTTGAGTCCTTGTTATCTTTCAATAATAGTTTCAGATGACAAACACGTTTTCCCGTGGTTGTTGGTACACTCAATAGGTATTAGATTTGATACAACTTTTTTCTGTGTTTTTGGTAAATGTACTGGTTTCACACTGTGAGGGTTATGCTCCTACACTGGAACATCTTGAATCGGTTGGTACGATGTAAACACGATATCTGTTGATGTGCTGAGTAATTGGCCCGGTGCTCTAGTGATCATCCAAACTCCGCAATTTACCATTGCCATGTGTGGCGCAATCTTTTTTTCTGGCCTCTTATGAAATGGGATAAATATATAGATAAAAATATGTGTTTCCCAAGTATTTGCAGATGACTTCCTTTCTGATAGCATTGTGTAGTTCCATTTCTTTGTGATATGTAGAAGTCTGGGGGCTGTTGGTTGTGATTCGGTCTTGCCAAAATTTAGCCAGTGTAAATAAGAGTAGATTGGCTCGATGGCCATTTAATGGGAAGATTCACCTAACTTTTATGTAACTTGCATCACGGACTCCGGAAATCATAAAGGTGAAATTAAACCACTTCTTAATCATTTCGTCTCTTTGAGCGTACAAAAGGTGCTTATGAACAGTGTTTTAACATCAGGTGGCATGGCTAAACACAAGCTATCAAGTCTGTTGTGTGGGTTACAGGCATCGTTTGATGAGGGTACTATTACCTGGGGGTGGGTTTGAAAAGCTCTATGTAGTATTTTGAAGATTTCTTCAAAGAAAATATTTTGTATAGAAATATAACCATTTATAGACAGAAGCAGCACTTTGCATACAATTTCAAATGTGTGGTATTTTACCTACGATGTCAGTAAGTACCTAGTTTATGAGTTTTGTATTGAACCTAATAAATGCCCTGGATACTTAGATAAAGTTCAGAACCATACAAACTTTTCAAATATCCAAATTTCACACTATTTTTCATCAAATAAGTTTGTAAATTAAAGTGAAGAATAGGTATGCTCAGACCAAAAAAAAGATAGACCATACTTATAAGAGATTGGGTACAATTTAGGTTGACTACGGTTTGTTCATTATATTATTCCTATCATTATTGGAATTCCTTTCAGATTAAATATTGTTGTACATGTGTATGATATACTTGACTTCTCAAGTTCTTACCTTTTTCCACTAAAGAAACATTTAGTAGTTTTTCCGTCTGCTGTTTTATCAGTAAGGGAACGTAAGGTGTTAATTGGTCCGTACTCCATGTCTTCTTGTCGGAACTAATGAGGCAGCAAGAATTCGCATTTTTAACATCCGAACCAAATTGTTACATCATTAACAGAAAAAAAGCCTGATATCATTCAAACAAGTCATACTTCTTCAAGTTTTAGGTTTTCTGTCAATGAATTAGTTTTTTTATCCATGGGAAAACTGTCAGCCATTGAATCAACAGCAATTTCTTCTGCTGTATATAAAATTCTCAGTTAACTCAATCACACCTAATAATGCATTTGAACTCTTCCAATTCAATAGTTGTAATAGTTTATTATGAAATTTTAGGGGTGAATGAGTTAGTGAATCAACAACTGAGATTTTCTTCAATGTAAAAACTGTCTTGAGCAGATGAATCAGGACACAACCCTTTTTTAAACAAAACTTTCTCAATCAATGAACCATTGACCATTGTGTGTAGAAACAGACTTGTGTAGATTTTTTGTCATCTGTTGTCGATGCTATGTTTCTGCATTTTTTCTTCAAATCTGATCCTTTGTTGTCAGACGGCCATCCCAGATTCCCTCGAACTGTGCCAAGGTCAGGGTCGGTGCCAATGTCAAGGTCAGGGGAGATGGTTGATCCACAGACGGTGTGGGTCCCGCCTGGCTCCAATACTGTTCCGGCCCACTTTTCAAACGGAGATAATCAAAACATGAACCACTTAGATAATAGGTAAGTTTTATTAATTTGTTTGTTTGTTTTCTCTAAGACAACACGTGAGCTTTGTGGTTGCTGATATTTGTTTACAGAGAAATATGTATGTAAGAAAGCTCATCTTAATTTCAGAAAGTTTTACATTTCAAAAATATTTTTGTGACTTCTAAAAAAAGCGTGCACCGATTGATCTCTGAACATTTGTTGCTTTCAGTGTAGGATGTTTTTTGTCTGGTTGCCATTTTTCTGGACAAAAGAACAGTAAAGCTTGAATGGTAATAAAGAATAATTTTTTGTTGCAATTAATTTTCTGTCAAAACAGGAATATGAATTTTAAAATTTGACTCATGATTTAGAAATAATGCAGAATACATATCATATAAACGTAAAGAAATTCTGTTTGATATCGGCATCAATACTTTGCCAATTAGTCCTAGTATCTTTTTACACAACATATGCAACGGTGAAATCGCTACAATTACAGGTTGATTGTTGTAATTTCCTGGTGTAGCTACAAAGGTCTCTGATTGGATGACGATTGCTGCTAACAATTACAGCCATAAATTTCCCCCCAGCTTGGGTAGTGAAGTCATTTTTTGATCGAGGCAAATTTATTAAACAATTGTTCATGAAAACTTAGGGAAGCTATAAAGCACTATTTAGATCTTTGTTCTGTATTCTATCACATTTTAATTTGTGTGTTTTAAAGTGATATTTTACTGTTATCATATAAATGTAAAAAAATTCTGTTTTTAATTGCAAAGGGTCAGTATCGGCATTCGCGATAAACAAAGTTTTCACAGAGGTTTGAAGAACTTTTCATTTCCATCCAGCCTTCTAGACGGTTTTTGCACTGATTGTATATGTTAACATATATAGTTACTGTACCCTAGCAATGAGGGATAGCTGGTACATCAATTACCTTACGAAAAATCTTGGATTGGATGATTGGGTTTTTAAATATTTATTTGAAAGACGTTAAACCAATACCTTGCTTCTTTGAACAAATTTATCAACCACAATAGTTGCTGGCACTGATTTATCAATCCTTGGTAAGAAAAAAGTTGCTCCTTGTAATTTTTGTGTGGTCCTGAGAATGATGAATTACTGTACTGTTAGCTTTTGGCACTGTCTTCTCTGAGATCTGTAAACCTGTATCAATAAACAATGAAATACCTGTCAACGGTCAGACATCTGTACAGGTAAAAACTCCACCGCTTTATTTTATCTGAATAACTAATTAACAGGTATGTCAATAATAAAACAGTTCAGATATCAAGGTGAGGCGCCGGTCATCTTGTTGTCTTTGGGTTTCTTCGCGATGAATTTTCAGATTAGGTTGATTGGTCTATCGATCGGTTAGGGGTCAGGACATGACCTTGAATAAAGTGATATGGGACTGTCACTACTTTAAATGGGAGTGACCGTTGGGCGTGATGGATTGGCTTTGTTCGCGAGGGTTTCATTCTCCTCAATTCACAGACTTTTTAAACGTCAAAGCTCGACCAAAAATAAGTTCCTTGTTGATTGATGATGTAAGGAGCCATTATCAGGGCAAATGGATGAGAGAGCGAGTTGATCAGAGTAACGAATCTCGCGTGCCGGGTTCATGTATATTCTGACTGACTATGATGGGTGGAAAAAAAACCTTATCATTATAGATATTTTGCATCTATCTGTCAGATTGAGATGCTCATGTGCCCCTTTGACATCCTGCATACTTTCAGACTGTAACAAGCTATACAAAGGAATCATTGGCATGAAGCTTTACACTTATCACAGGTTCCATAGTTGACATGAAAATGTAGAGACAGAGTTATTGTTGATGGAAAGGATATACAATAAAATATCAATAACAAGATAATAAAGCTGTGATAAGGCCACGGTTGTCATGGCGAATTAGCTCTGGAAGTCATGAAGCTGACCAATGTGTCAAGGGAGACAACCCCATCGGCCAGATCTGATACAATTCTGAGCGTACTTGTGTGTTGCTGAGACGGTCACGTGATAGGTAAAACCTTAGCTTGATATACATAGCTCCCCTCGGACCAAATAGATCTGCCCTATTCCATCACGTCTATAGAACTCTTTTATAGTTTGCATGACAAAATACAGAAATTTCCAGTTTAGCAAAAAAAATCATTATGAAAACATTGATGAGAGTGGCCTCCCCTTAACATCGTGTGACAGCTCCCACTCAGCTTTCTTTTTATGATCAATTTTTATTGCAGATAAATTGTTGGTTTCATGTCACTTTTTATTACCATAGCATGTCATCTGGTTTTCAATTATCTATTTGTTTTGAAAGAAGGAATTGAGTTATGAAATAAAAAAGGACCGCCCATGTTTTATACATTATGTTGTCCAATCTAATTAGCTTACAGTAATGGGTAGTGGCTACTATTTGTTATTTCCTAGTGTAGGTATCTAGAGAATAGGTTTGTTGTTACAACAATGAAACAGGTAATCAAAAGTAAGAAACTTCACTTGTTGTAAGGTCATATACCCTTCAAGTTTTTATTTTTTTACCTTATTCTTGGTTTCATAACAAGGAAACACATCAGTATTTGTCACTGATCATAACTACCTGTAATGGTTGTGTAATTTTTATTTGTCACTGATCATAATTACCTGTTATGGTTGTGTACCGGTAGTTTTGAATTTATCATGAAACATAGCAGCCTTGACGTGATGTGAAGTTCTGTAGCTGAGGTCAGGCGCTAGGTATCCATCAGCGATTGATCAGAGTCTTCAGTGTGAAAGTAGGTCATACGAGACAAAACCCAGGACACCAGCAGAGGTCAGAGGTCAAGGGAAGTAAATACTTCAGAAACTGTGGTGTTGGCTTGACAGCAGCTTGACTTATTAAAGCTGACATATAGCCAATATTTCAATTCCCACAGCAATTTCTATGTAAATTTTCCTGAGAGTATGGAAAATACCTAGCACAAACATGTTCAATATACTATAGAAAATCCAAACAAAAATATATTTCGAGAAATTTGGAATTGGAACAATTAAAATAGATTTGTATTATGCTTATGTTTTCAAAATGCAGGAATATTGGTGCAGGAAGATTTCTTCCTGCTTTAATGCTGGTTCGAGGAATGACAGAATGTAAATTTTTTTTAAAGAAAATTGAACTTATAGGGTTGTATAATTATGTGAGAACTCCCAGCAGTATTGACTTATGTCTGACTGGGTCCTTTACTCGCTAGTATGTATATGTCATGAAACGATCAGCTCAATAGTATGTACCACATACCAGGCTAGATATTTAAGTTGGTAGGGGTACATTATCATCATCATCATCAAGTGTGGTGGTGATGCACCGTCACTCTGTGGGGTCCGTGACTGGTAAGGGCGAACAGAATCCTGATGTCCCACAGCTGCTACAGAATGCCTTGAACGCTGGGATAATCTCCGGAATAAAAGAGAATATCGTTGTGGCACTGTATGTAATGTGTAAAATAGACAGATACATTAGCTTGACACCGTGTGACTGTTACATTTGTGATTTTTTAAGTAAATACCATAGCATCCCTACTCCATTAGTCGGTAGATTATAGGGTATATATATATCCTCCGTCGTCAATCATCATCTGCTAATGTTCGACAGTTATACATTCTTTCCAATTAGATCTGTAAATCTCATTTGTTTGCGTCATATTTGTGTTAGTTTCCTCCTGAGACATCTGAACGGAGGCCTGTGTCTGTTTCTGCTATGAGTATAGGAGTACAGGGAAATCAAAACATATTTACTGTTTTGTCATATTATACATATACAACAATCTGAGAATCGTTCGAGGATCATGGAAATTCAGTGAGGCATGTGTGAAAGTAAAAGATAAATATGTTTATAAAAGAGAAAAAAAAACCCACTTGAGGATTCATGCTTTGCTTCCACAAAGTCAAAAGTCATTGATTTACAGGATAACGGCATTAATAATATCCTATTCAAATATGACATCCTGAGATAAAAACCGTCAATGTTTTCATGTTCAGAATTATATGCCTGTCAAAACCCATTAAAATTATTCTACAAGAAGGATTTAGAGATTTAAAGATGGAGATTGTGATGTATTTGCGAGAAAATTTTGATAATGAAATGTCATTGCCACTACGTGCCTGTACATATAGTAGCTGACATTGTATTGATGCCTTCTTGTTAAAACTTTTTGGCTGAAATGGCCTGTTGCTGTCGTAATATTAACTTTTTGTTTAGTTTCAAATTTCAAATTGAAGATATGAGACCATAAAACCAAAAAAAATCTGTAAACATAAAGTGCATCAAAATAAATTAAAAAGTGAACTATGGGTTTATGGGTGTTATCACCCAATAAAGGGGGCAGGTGTAGCCAAGTGTTGAAGGTATCAGACATTCTGCTACCACTAGCCCTCCACCACTGGGTCGCGGGTTCCAGATCAACATAGGGCAGTCACAAGATTTGGAAACTCCGGCATATCCTTCGATGACCACAGCTGTAAATAGGACATAAAGCACAAAACAAACCAAACTAATCACCCAATAACAAAGGAATCTCTTACTGTTGTTGACCGCGTTATGATGAGTTTATTGACCTTAGTGTAGAGCTAACACATATATGTAAGCCTTGTAAAATGACACATGCACTCCCTTCTATGAACATCGTAAATAGACATTTGCTGGCTTATCTGCGGAGTGTAACAGTCATTTTTCTGGTCAATTAATTATCAATAAATAACAACAAATCCAATCATTTTCATGCGATAATGCTTTTTTAATTAATATAAAGGGACAAGCTTTAACGAGAAATTTCATGAGCTTCCACAACTACTGAACCTTGAACGGCTACATATGTCGAGGCACAGGGAAAATATATCACACAATCACCTCAAGGAAAGATCAAAGACAAAAACCGATGAAGATGTATTGCAAATGGCTGAAGATAACAAACACAGGGTTTTTAATTCTCTTTGTTGTAAAACATAATATCTCATTGTGGGTTTTTGTAACGTTGCGTTTATGCATTTGTTGGGACATTATTTGGACAGATATTCACGTACTTTATCATTTCAGTGTATTGAATAGCTTCACCATTGACTCTCAGTATATTTCCAATAGATACACACATGTATTACGAAGTTATCAGTATAGGAAGAAAATCCTTCCAAATTAAACTTTACAAAAAAACTCATCTGCTCAATGAAGTAAAACTTAATTCCACCAGAAATAGGCTTATGGGTAGAAGGAAGATTTTAAGGTTAAGAATCATATGTAAATAATTACTTTTAGAATGTAGTAATCACCTATCTTAGACAACTCAACTCATTTCATAATGAATTATTACCACCTTTGATTCGGAAGAGTTCAAATGTCTTCAGGGGTGAATGATTTAAAGAAAACTAGAGGAAAAGACTAAATCAAAAGTAATCCATTTTAATTCAAATGATTCCCAAGCACTTACAAGCACTTCAATGATCATGATCAGTCTTTCGGAGTGAATGAGTTAAGGAAGATTAGACATGTGATTGTTCTGCCAAATGATTGTATGGGGCCTGTTATCGCATGAGATTTTAATAAAAACTCTTCTTTATAAATACTCCCTGTTCCTTCCCCTTTCTCTCACGCCTCCTTCTCCCTATTTCTGTCTCCTTTACCACTATCACCCTTCCCCTTCCCCCTCCCCTATCTGTCCCTCAGTGACAAATACCCTACCAGCATCCTTTAAGACAAGTTGACCAATAAAGATTGAGTCCTTTTTCTTTGAACATGTAAAATTTTCCAATAGAAGGAGCTCAGATACATTGTTAATTTGTCAAACATGACTTCCGACATTAAAAAAAAACTGTTATAAAATGGATGTCCTGACATATACAAAGCTAGCTCCGCGATGATTGTCTGTCTGTGGGATAAGACGGACCTCTGTTTGCTATTGGATCAGGGACACGGGTTATTTGGAGACAGCACGACTACACATTTACCTAAGCTGTCAGAATTTGTTAAAATTGCAGTGCCTTGGGGTTCCTGATATTACAGATGGATCATGATACACATGCTAGGGAATGAGAATTTGACCCAGCTTTGAGCTGAAATGAAAAAAAATGTGTACAAGGGACAAAATTAAACCCACTCGATCACACTGAGCCTGGCAGAGCCATGTTTAAACTTCTCTCAATATCTTGCAATTTGCTAAATTACTTATTTTTTCAATAACAGGCAAATCTGTTCAATGTTCTTTTTTGCAATAGAATTCACTTTAAGGTATATATCACATTTGACACTTTTCGATAAGGGTTCAAAGACTTTCGATATTTTTGGACCTCATTTGGCCTACATTTGCAGAATGAAATTTTATGCACCATTATATTTCCTGCAATGTCTTCTTTTAACAATAAAGTCTTTTGAAGTTATTTCAGTCATTTAAAAGAAATGAAGTTTTGAGTTGGTTGTGGTTTCTTAGCACTGATAATCAATCCTGACACGTTTACTTCTGCAACACGTATTTGATCTGCATCTAAATCAACACAAGCACATTGAAAAATCACCACAAGTAAAACCTTCCAGCCCAAAATGGTTGGCTGTTCAAATACGCAGTAGAAATAAACGAGATCAAAAGATTCCTTCAGGTCATAACGAGTGCTTGTCATGTGACCATTTACATTTAGTCATTCAACCTCAAAGACAACAACGCATGATAAAGTCATCTTAGGGTTTTGGCTGTTTCCTTTAATACCTTTGTGTGTTTCTTGTGTTTCCGAGACTCTCAGCATCATTGTCCAATCCGCGGGTCTATAACTTTCTGGTAATAATTAAGGTTATAGCTAAGATGTGGAAAAATGTACCTGGATTTGCACCTGAAACATTTAATTAGGAGCTTCTGTTTTGATGTTGAGCCTGGTCAGGTAAAATTCATGTCAAACTGCAATTAGATTTAAACATTTTAACAGAAATGATGGCCAAGCGACATTAAAACAGCCCAATAACATTATCTCTTGTTCCAACGATGATGATGTCATCTTGCATCAAACCTATGGGAAGTTTGATGAATGATGATTTTCTGTGAGATTCTGACCCAGTATCAGTGCACTACTGTGTAAATCCACAACGGGTCATCTGATAGAAATAAAAAACAAACAAAAATTGCAAGTTCTGCAGAGGACAAAACCTATCAGCCTTTAGCTTTTAATTGTCCTGCGTGATGCTGTGCCTTGCATACATAATTGAGTTAATAATTCATTAAATGGTTCTTACTGAAAAGAAAAAGATTTACATTTTCTGTTAAAGATTTTTTTTTTTTTTGGTTACGAATGATAAAGGATTTTTAATGGAGCATTGCATGAGCCCCACACTAGGGGTACGTTAAGTGCCACAGTCAACAACAAATCGTGTAATGAAGTGAGAAGAGTTTCGTCTACTTAGTTATGGACAAAATCAATAGGCCTCATGATGAATGATCAAAAAATGAAAAACGACCTATCGGTTAAAACCCCCGCAACAATTATAAAGAATATCTTGACTGCCGTATGACAAGTCAAATGTCCTCAATTCCATTATTATATTGCCATTAATTGATAATGCATGCATCTAAAATCTTTAATCAATGTATGAAATTTCTTTTCAATATTTCCATTCCCGTTGTGCCTGTTAATACAATTTTACCATAGCGACATAAATCATCTGTGTTTATGGGGTTGTCAGGGCATTATATACCATACACTGTCGGCAAAACGTTTCGTTGCTGGGAATCAATTAAAGTGTATCGTAATTTACAAGGAACATTATCGAGGAGCCAGCTCCACGCAGTCATGCTGTGCTTTCTGGCCGAGGTGACACGTTGTAATATGTGTAATATGATTTCTGTGGGACATCATTGAGATGCTGATACAGACTGGAACCTGTGCTACAATTAAGACTGCCACCACAATAACACAAGCCACACCGGGCTGCATGTGTCGCGCGATCACTGTCGTCCGTCAATCCCTCCCATAGCTGTGTCTCCATCATCACACATTGCTCTACACATTGTAGGGTTCACTACGACGACGACGACAATTCGTAGAAAGTGAAGTGAGCAAGACTTCAATTACCCTGGTCATGTGACCACTTGCCGTGTGTACTTCACAACTCGGAGCCTTTGGTCTGCGGGGAAACGCTATAATTGGCATTTTGTAGTCTTCTTTTTTTTCTGCCCAAGTCTAGAATGAGGATCTGCAGGCTGTTTTAGAGAGTGGCACCATTACCACTCATCCCACTTTTGATAGTTGTATAAGAGGCGGTACCTCAATCCTCCTCCACATCTAGAAATCAGAAATCAGATTTCAATGACTGCTTACCTTGGTTCTGGAGTACAGCATATGTGGCAACATTACAACTGTAGTTGGTGGCAATGAGATTTAAAGTGTCGCTGATTTCAGCGTTGATTTCCGTCTAAGTGTTGTTGATTTCCACGTTTATATCTGTGCAAACTGTACACTGGCTTAATTGAATGCATTACTTACTGTTTGTGAGTGCTCAAAGGACTTCATCAGTCAAGAGCTGAAAATTAATTTGATCATAAACAGGATATGAAAAACAACACTTTTTTCTTTCCGAAAAATGGATGGAGTTATTTATTGACATCACCTCAGTTGTGAATGTTGACAGTGCTTAATAAGTGATGCTTAGCATGTGCTGATTAAAAACTCTTAATATTTTTGTCAAGGATGAAGTGATTGGTGCATTGGGCTTTGATACTCAGCCTGTGAGTAAATAAGGGAGAACTAAATAGGTCAACGTGTTGGCAGGTCATAAAACTGAACACTGTAATAATGAACTTGTGAACAATTTGTATATATATGTATCAACTTTGTAACAATGAACACTTAAAATACAAGTTGGACTGAAATTGGATAAAGATGGTGATTTCGCCTTTAATTGCTCGTTTCAGACACGCATTTACGCATACACACTTTGGCTGCCAACAGGGGGCGCCCCCGCCGGGGGTCGTGTACCCCCAACACATGTCCCAGGACTACTACTCAAAGTTTAGCAACACTAGTCATCGGATGAAAGAGAAGTTGGAGAAACGTTGTTCCTGGAAGTGGACAGCGGTCATTCTTATGGTCATCTGTGTTATTCTGCTCGCTTGTGCAGCATGTTTCGGAGGTTTGTATACAATTTTTCTTCTGACAAAATCGAAATTCTATCACTTTTTTACAAGGGAATCACTAAACATGTTTATGAGGAACCTCAGGGAGCCACAGAATTTAGTCAGTAAATTTTAAAGATTTATGAGCTTCATATTCTTTTTGTACAAATTTTATTTCTTGCACAGCAATATCGCAATACAAATTCTGTTTCCATCCTAAATTCTGTCTCTAATAATTTTATCCTTCACAGTATGAATGACAATATGAAATATTTCACTAGAGAAAATTGTAATGTTATGGTACCAAGTAGCTAAGGAGCAGAAAAAACATAGAGAAAACAACAGAAAATAAACCATGAGCAAGGTTATATTACTGATTAAAAGGTTTTTATTTTAATAAAAGTATGGATTTAACAAACTTATTTTGAGTTGTTGAGATAGAATTATAATTGAATTTGAATTTTGAAGTATTTCTCTAAGGTTAAGGAAAGAATTTGAAAAAAAATTTAGAACAAACACTAAGGTGCCTTTTTTCATTATAAGTTAGAACCTTAACCTTTTGCAGAAAACAACAAGACATGTTTTTGTACCAATATCATGAATTTGTCTTAATTCAATATAAATAGTATGGGTAACAGGAGAATAACATGGATCTGATTGATAATCACAAGCTCTGTATTACCAATCCTAACCCCGAAATTGGCCGACCCAAGCAGTCATCTTAATGATCCATCTAAGTCATCGCTACTATTTTTAACTTCCCTTAATGTATGAAGGAAGTTGCTTCAGTCTGATATCTAAATGATAAAGTTGACAAATTAATAACTATTTTGTCTTGATTAGTACATTAGATGTTTCTAATCTTGAATAAAAAAAACGAAATCTTAATCTAAAGTTGACAAATCTATCAATGTTGAGAACAAGCACTGGTGTTGTCTCTCTGACCTTTCATCTTGCTAGCGTTTATCTGTCCCAGAAGTATTTCTAACCCTTCTAAGATGTCCCATATTGATTCATGTATTTTCATGAATTTCAATAATTGCTCCGAGTCTGACTATTTAGGAGATTCTGTGGTCCTTGGTCCTATCCAATCGGCCCTAATTGTTTGCTCAAGGCCATCACTAGATATTTCCTCTGACAAGATTCTGTGGCTATTGTCCATTCTACTTGACCCACAAATTCTAGTTCTGATTCCGATAATGTCAGAAAAAAATTCAGTATAGGCTCTGATAATGTCGGAAAAATGCTGTTGAAGGCTCCGATAATGTAAAAAATAAAATTC
>JAULCA010038555.1:0-12361 GCA_032360845.1 Crassadoma gigantea
AGAGGTAGCAGAATGTCAGACGCCTTAACCACAACCCAGTGTTGGAGGGCTAGAGGTAGCAGAATGTCAGACGCCTTCATCACTTGGCCTTCCTCATAGGTGAAGATTCCAATGTCAACCTCTGCACATTTTCTTGTTTTTATTTTCCTTTTTTTTTTAAACATTTCAACTTAGAACAGGTACAAATCTCTCAAATGCATGGCAACGTATTATTATATAAATTGTTTTTGGAAAATGTCTGAAACGAATATGTTACAATAGTGACATTAGTAATAATAATGTTCAGAAGGCATCCTATATTCTAATATTTAACTAGAATTTGATGCCTCAGTACAAAAGTAAAATCATATAACCGTGTATTTGTTTGAGTCTGTTCATTGACTGCATGTGAATATGCAGCTAACAGAATGACTGGAGTCAAAACAGGTATACCAGTAACTTGGCAGCAACAAGAAAATGTCATATAATGTACGCTAGAAATAGTAGCAATAATTTCATTTTTAGGGTCTGGTGGAAACACTGCATAATATGTAGTAAAACAGTATACATTTAAATATACAGACACATCAACAGTAAAGTGCTGAAATTAATGGCAGCTTTAGTGCAATAAAAGATGTATTTAGAAAGTATTGTCAGCTTAAAGCACCCTGGCAGCTTCTATCATTCCTACAGTATTGTCAGCTTGTATTACTCCTACAGTATTGTCAGCTTGTATAACTCCTACAGTATTGTCAGTTTGTATCACTCCTACAGTATTGTCAGCTTGTATTACTCTTACAGTATTGTCAGCTTATATTACTCCTACAGTATTGTCAGTTTGTATCACTCCTACAGTATTGTCAGCTTGTATTACTCCTACAATATTGTCAGCTTGTAAACAGAATTGTCAGATTGTATACAGTATTGTCAGTTTGTATTACTCCTACAGTTTTGTCAGCTACTACCATTCCTACAGTAGGGTCAGCTTGTATCATTCCTACAGTATTATCAGCTTGTATCACTCCTACTGTATTGTCAGCTTGTATACAGTATTGTCAGCTTGCATCATTCTTACAGTATTGTCAGATCCTACACGTATAACTGGTACAGTATTTTTAACTTTAACTTTTCTGGTTACAAAACACTTATCTACAAATATAAGAACTCTTGTGTATCTCAATTTAAATGAATCATGAATAATTTACCCGTTTTTTTTCCTTCACATATGTGTGACATCAAAATATGTATTTTCAAGATATGTTTTAAATTATTTATCGGACCACTATCATGTTTTCCATGGGTGAATTATACCAGCTGATTTCTGACCCGATTACATGGCCTATTGGATCCTCATGTCACTGTTACTTGTGAAAACATAAATATGCAAAGGTTGCACTGAAAGTTCCAAACCAGTTGAAGTATGTACGACTCAGTAAAAACCTGGGTTTGCTGATTGTGACGAAACCGGAGTACAAAGGAAAGGACATTAGTCAAGGAGTATCTTAAATGTCAAACGGCTAAATGTACCACCAGAAATCTAATTCTCTCCAGCGCTCATGAATCTTTTAATGTAATGAGCATACCGGTGTCTATCAAATTAGAGCATCCGCTGAGGTAAAACATTTATCATATCGTGGCTCGGAGGTCTTCACAGCCTGCAAAACAGGTCGGAACAAGGTTCCGAGATAGACTTATGGTAATGCACTAGCATAAATTGTGTAAATCTTTTTTTTTAAAAACATGATAAAATGTTAAAACTTCATTAGCATTAGTTGAAACCAAATATGATGTTTATTCCAACCTGTGCATTAATGTTTTACATTATAATCAATTTCATTGATTACAGTACATGTAGTTATATATGTAGTTTGTATAATTTTATATCACTATAATTTTTTCGTAGTATGTATAATTGTATATTATATATATATTTATATGTAGTATGTACAATTTAATATAGTATTAAATTTAATTTTTTCATAATATGTATAATAATATATATATAGTAATATGTAGTATTTATAATTTTAAAATAGTTATAATTTTATGGTTAGTATGTATAATTGTATATGATATAGTTATGTGTAGTATGTGTAATTTTAAATAGTTATGATTTATTCGTAGCTGGTATGATTTTATATAGGTTTATCATATGAACATTTTACGGAGTCTTGAAAACCTCACGTTTTTAAATGATCGATTGGTGAACCATTTTTTCTGTTGTTGTTAACTCAAAGTCTTACGATCCCGTGATTCTACGATGTTTTCAGAGATAAATCACGAGAGCTCTCGAGTAGCAGTCATGTGATTGGTCATGTGGTCAAAGAGCTCTTCCGATAACTTCCGGAATTTAGCTGGTTGTAATGGATGGGTTGAAATTGTGAGTTGATTTCGGTGTCTTTATAATAAGTTATCTATTTGAACAATTGAAATAAATTCGTATCATAGATTAAGTTTGATCCGTTCTTATTGTTGCCATTCATTGCTTGTTAAAATAAATGTGTGTTTCAAGATTCTGTTACATTATCAAGAAGCTCAAATGTAAATGAACACTAGACAACTATTATCCTTATTTTTGCAAACCCATCCAAATACACAGTTCAAAGTTTAAATTGAACATCAGTAGTACTGTGACTGCTGTGAATCATCAAATAAAACAATTACTGAGTTTTATGATAGTGAATATTTGTCCATACAAAAGTCCATAATTGTACAATATTTGATGTGACTCCATTTTCCCTACATCTTCGTAAGTTAGATCATGATCAGACAGAGGCAGATGATTTATCATACTTACTTTGTGTTACTTTTTTTTGAAACATTAGGTTGATATTCAAGTTATGATAATCTCTAGAATTGTAACTCAGAATAATTTGTTAAATGAGTACATTTCTCTTGACATTAATTTTATGTTCAAACATATTTCAATACCAATATAATCCTTAAATATCTCTAAACACAACAATTAAGAACTTTTATTTCAGTGAATATATGTGCTTTAACTCATTCACACCTGAAATTTTATAATGAACTACTCCAACCTTTGAATTAGAGGAATTCAAATGTGTCCTCAGGGATGAAGGAGTTAATATGGACCAGAAAAAGTTATAATAATATCGACATTGTCACAGGTCCATTTAACCACATATTCACCTCAATGAAAGTCCATAATTGATGAATTTTAATGCGCAGCCACATGAATCTTGATCTGTGCAATATATTGTTCCTCATGTGCATGGCAACGCACCAATTTTCCGTGAAAAAAATAGATAAGAGGCCTGATGGGCCTGCATCACTGGTATTAACCTCACAATTGTAACCTTAAAAGCGGAATAAAATAAAGCTAGAGACAAAATATCAGTGTCTTGACTTCAAGTCATTTAGAAGAACCTGTTAAAGGATTAAAACACATTTGACTCCTGTGACCTTGAAAGTCAAACATTGACATTGAAGTTGAACAAACTTTATAGCCCTTCCTCCCAGAATGCAACTTGACAAATGTCACCACCTTAAACCTTTTGTTTATTGAGAAGATGAGTTTTAAAGATTTATGCAGTATAAACCAGATGTGACCATGAAACTGTATCAAGGTCATTCACATCAACAAGCAATCATCCTGTATGCTTTAGTTATTCAGAATAGTCATTTAAAGATTTCAACATATTTGACCCCTGTGACCTTGAATATGGGCAAAGGTTATTCATTAATTTAAACAAATTTCATAGCCCTTCATGCCAACATCCTTCTGGCCAAATATCATCACCCTAGTTCTTTTGGTTGTACAAAAGAAGATGTTTAAATTTTTTTAAGACAATTGATCTCTTTGACCTTGAATATGAGTGAAGGCCATTTGTTTGAACAAACTTGGTAGCCCTTCATGCCAACATCCTTCTGGCCAATATCATCACACTGGACCTTTTGGTTATAATACAGAAGAAGTCGTTTAAAGGTTTTCAAGACAATTGACCACTGTGACCTTAAATATAGGCAAAGGCCATTCATTTAAACAAACTTGGTAGCCCTTCACGCCAACATGCTTCTGCCAAATATCATCACCCTGGACCTTTTGGTTATGCAAAAAAAGTCCTTTAAGGGTTTTTAAGATAATAGAACCCTTTGACCTTGAATATGAGTGATGGTGATTCATTTGAACAAACTTGGTATTAAGAAGAAGTTGTTTAATGTAAAATATCGATGCCGGACGCCGTAGCACAGCATAAACCCTTTCGGCTAGGTGAGCTAAAAACGGCTGAAAATCATTGATTTCAGTATAGAACAATAACAACGCAATATGCAATAAAACAGTATACATGGTATATGTAATGTTATGTAATGAGTAGTGTATGTATCATCGTGCATGCACAACGCATGTTATATTTTACAAGTATTGATATTTGTGATGTGAATAGAATGACTGTAAATTTATGTATCCTGTGCCATTTTGTATAATGTATGTGTTGTACTCTGCAGAGAAAAAGCAATATCAAATTTTAGAATGCAAAATAAATCCATCATCACTGCTTGTCAGACATCTTTTTCTTCTGATCAGTGACAAAATTTAATAGGCACAATTTTAAAGGACCAAGTTATACTCGATTGTGAAATTTGAAAAGAAGATCCATCTATTGCTTTTTAAGAAACAGATCTTTTAACTGTCCAAATTCCAGATTTGAGACCACATATCTTGTTTTTAAGGTAACCTGGTTGTAAAATCTTTTCATGATATTTCAAACACCTTCTGAGAAACAGCAATAACAAACTTAAACTGTTAAAATCCTAGTTGGCCACCCTAAAGCCATTTTTTGGTCTTCAGATCAGTCTCAAAATTTAAGATACACAATCAAACCTTAAGGGGTACATTGAATGAACTTGAGAACAAGAGGCCTAAGCACCTTAATGGTCAAGGTCATTCATTTGAACAAACTTGGCAGGACTTTCTCCAAGCTACCTACTGGTTCAATATCAGACACCTGGGCCTTTTAGTTATTGAGAAGAAGTCGTTAGAAGATTTTGACATATTGGACCCCTGTGACCTTGAAAGTAGGTCAAGGTCATTCATTTGAACAAACTTGGTAGGCCTTCCTCCCAAGTACCTACTGGTCCAATATCAGACTCCTGGGCCTTTCAGTCATTGAAAAGAAGTCGTTTGAAGGGAAAGTTTATGCATGGCGGACAGCGAACGGCAGACGACAACAGGCGAAGCACGATGACTATAGGTCATCCTGACCCTTCGGGTCTGATGACCTCAAAATTCATCCAGTAGTTTATGAGCAATAGTGATAACAACTTTTGATCAAAGACAGGCATCTAACAAGAGTACCACAAAGGGTACAATTTTATACACCTACCTCAAAATGGAGGCACAGGTTATTCAAGGGAAAGAGGTAGGGAATTGAGTTTATTGTGCAATCAATGCATTATGGTCATTTGAGAACATGTCATTTTCAATGGTGAAGAAAAGTAGAGTACCCAGAGAAACCACTGGTCTGTGGAAAGTAAATGGCAACTTTCTCACAGAGAAAAATCCCGACCCGAGTGGGATTGGAACCCACTCCTATAGGTGATAGGCTGTGATCATCAGTCAAACACCTGAGCCACGGCAGGGCCACAGCTTATTCAAGGATGTATATAAAAAGTTATTTAAAAAGATGCAAGGAATATTACTTAAGAAATTTCATCCATGTATGTATACATTTCTTCCCTTTCTGAAAACAGTAAGACGGATATTGTTAACCTTGAAATTTGACTTGGCTCCAGAACTTGATACAAACAACACTTGTGTGATGTTTCATCAACATCCATTCAATACTTCACCCAGAGAGCTGCGGCCAAGAATTTTAAACACCTGTTTTAAAAATAGTAACGGTGACCTTGATGACCTTGAAATTCGACTTGGCTAGGGAACTTGATGTAAGCAACACTCGTGTGAAGTTTCATCAACATCCATCTAATACATTTTCTGTAGTGGCGTATAAGCCAAATGATGACGAACGGACTAACAGACTGACGGACAGACAAAGTGACGATGATATACACTCCTCCTTCGGACTGGTGTATAACAAGAGGCCCAATGGGCCTGCATCGCTCACCTGGTATTAATCTCACATTTGTAATCTAAAAGGTGATCTTAGATAAAGCTACAAGCATTATATCAGTGTTCATTACTATAAGTCATTCAAAACAACCTATTGAAAGTTCTTAAATCATTTGATCCATGTGACCTTGATTTTTAAACAAGGTCATTATGTTGAACAAACTTTAAAACCTTTTCATTTCAGCATGCAGCTTGTCAAATATCACCATCCTATACCTTTTGTTTCATGAGATGAGGTCATTTACATATCTTACCAAATGTGACCTTGAAAGTGGGTCAAGGTCATTCAAATGACTTGATAGCCCTTCATCCTAATATAAAAATTTTCGACCTCAGGGTTATTCAGAAGAAGTTGCTCAAAGATTTAAACATATTTGACCCCTGTGACCTTAAATATGAGTGAAGGTCATTTATTTGTACAAACTTGTCAGCACTTTATCCCAGCATGCTACTGGCCAAATATTATCTCATTGGGCCTTTTGGTTATTGAGAAGAAGTCGTTTAAATATTTTAACCTATTTCACCCTGTGACCTTGAATATGAGTGAAGATCATTCATTTGAACAAACCTGGTACCCCCTCATCCCAACATTCTACAGGCTGAAAATTTGTACCATAGGCCTTTTAATTATGGAGAAGAAGTCGTTTAAAGATTTTGAGATATTTGACCCCTGTGACCTTAAACGTGGGTTGAGGTGATTCATTTGAACAAACTTGGTAGCCCTTCATCCAAGCATGCTACAGGCCCAATATCAGTACTCTGAGCCTTTTGGTTATTGAGAAGAAGTTGATTGATTGGAAAAGTTGACGCCGGACAGACAGACGGACGGACGGCGCACCATGGCATAAGCTCACTTGCACTTCGGGCAGGTGAGCTAAAAGTGGAAGGACAACAACCTGAAGGAAAGTGAACCAAGGCAATTTGAACAGGAAAGAAATACTATTTCATATCAAATTTCTTTTTTTTTAGGCCATGCATTATTATATGAGCAAATTTATGTAAAAAACATACCTTTTTGCTATAAAATAAATAAACAGGGTGGAAAAATCAACTGTGTTCAAGTGTGTTCACCAGACATGTTTTGTGACCACTGGTCACTGGTGTTACAGTTGTGTGTATCGTAATCTAATTTTCAGTGAGGTTTAGAATGAGGTTACATTATGAGGTTAACTTGATCAAGTTACTGAAACATGATGTTTTACTTCACACCTTGTAATCCAATCAGATACACGCTGATAATAATGTGATATATCTACTGTTACCATAATTGCTATGAAGGGAATATGATGTAAAGTAATCACATATGTTCTCACACCATACTTTGTAACAGGAAAGAGAATAGTGTGCTTCCTACGGGGATCAAACCCTCCATCTCCAGGTTCCTACCACTGAGCTAAAGGGAAATTCCCTCTAGCTCGAAGCTAGAAGGCGACCTTAATCCTACGTGCAATTAAAACCTGCAACACTACTCCCCCCTTTTTTAATGTGTTTGCCCTTGAACACAACATTCCAGGTTCTAGCTCCTTGTTACCACAGGGAGGGCCAAGGACATCATTTGTAATAGGAAAGAGAATAGTGTGCTTCCACTGGGGATCAAACTGTCGATCTCCAGGTTCCTAGTTGGACGTTCTACCACTGAGCTTAAGGGAAATTCCCTCTAGCTCAAAGCTAGAAGGCGACCTTAATCGTATGTACAATTAAAACCTGCCACAACTTCATATGGAAGCTTCCATTACTGATTATCAATTTCATTGTTATCTTATTATTTTCTGCCAGAAACCTTTCTCTGTAACTGTAACTAATGCTTCCAAACATCTTGTATCGCTTACCTATATAACTGAAAATAATGGGGAAAAAAACTTCAGCAAGATCATTGAGCACAAAATTATCTTTCCACATTTGGAACAAAGGGAATGAAAGTCTGACTGGAGCTTAAAGGAAGCTACCGTTTACTCAACTCACAAGAATGTTGCCCTAATGTGTGTTGCTGCAGAATGCTAATGGTATTTGGAGAACTTTAAAGTGCTCAGATTAATCACAATCCAAATGAAACAATTTTTTTTGTTCAGCAAAACCTAATACAGATGATGGGCAAAGCCAACACATTCTCCAAGAAGTCTTACAAGTAAAATCAACTTTCCTTCAGTGAAACCTGGATGCAATGCTTCAACGTTTTCTCAGGTAAATATAACAAGAGGCCCAAGGGCCTTAGTGGTGACCTGAGTTATATCATTGGTACTGGTAGCTTTTTTTATTGTTAAGATGTGATTTGGAAATTAGCATATACACACAAAGTGAACAAGGTCATTACGTTGAACAAACTTTAAACCCTTTTCATTTCAACATGCAACTTGCCATATATCACCATCCTAGACCTTTTGTTTCATGAGATGAGGTCATTTACATACATATTTGACCCCTGTGACCTTGAATATGAGTGATGGTCATTCATTTAAGAAACCTGGTACCCCCTCATTCCAGCATTCTACAGGCTCAATATCTGTACCATGGGCCTTTTGGTTATTGAAAAGAAGTCATTTGAAGATTTTGAGACATTCAAACCCCGTGACTTTGAACCTGAGTCAAGGCCATTCATTTTAACAAACTTGTTAGCCCTTCATCCAAGCATGCTACAAGCCCAATATAAGTACCATGGGCATTTTGGTTATTGAAAAGAAGTTGAAAATATTGATTGTTTACAATGCATGACACACGTCCCAATAGGTCACTTGAGACTTTGTCTCAGGTGACCTATAAAGGTGAAAATGTTTGGCAACATTCTCAGAGAAAGCCTATGTGCAAAGCCAACACATTCTCCAAGAAGTCTTACAAATAAAATAAACTTTCCTTCAGTGAAACCTTGATGTAATGCTTCAACCTTTCCTCACAGAAATATTAAAAAGTGAAAATAACATTTTCTAGTGAAATTTTCAATGAAATCTGAAAAAGCCTAACTTTTTCTCAGAGCAAATCAAAAAGTGAAACTATTATTTATTTAGTAATCCAAAATCTCTGAGTGAAACCACTGCTGTGGTTTTTCCTATGTAGAGTAACCTCCCCTTAACTTCCGTTCGGATAGTAACAACTGTAGCACAGTCGAACCAGACCATCTGTCGAACCCTAATCTCAAGCACTGCTTAATTCTTTTACATTCAAACACTGTTGTTTCTTATATTTTGTTTATTTTTTTTTCATAAAATTCACGCAATGTATAATTTTATTTTCAGAAATGATTTATCAAAGTTAAAGCTATGTAGAAAAACAGTTACTAAACTTCTATACAGTTTTTGTCAGTGGTACAGCGATCCTTAAACCAAATACTTTTCTCAGTGAACTGTACATGGAAGGTAAATATTTTCTAAATATTGATTTTCTTGTAAAGCTTATAACATTCTAAAGTAAGAATCTCAGAAGTGATAATCAGGTTTCTATGGTACTTTATTCACATTTTTCACACTACTCTATTTAGAAAAGAACACATGTTTGGGATCCACCTAAAACTAGACACTGGTTTAATAGAATGGCCCGATACATACTGACTGAAGGTAAGTAGTCTTACTTAAAATGTTACACAACTGCTTGAAAGTGTGACAACTGGATCGGTGATGGCTGGATAGTGTGACAACTGGATTGGTGATGGCTGGATAGTGTGACAACTGGATTGGTGAAAGTGTGACAACTGGATTGGTGATGACTGGATAGTGTGACAACTGGATTGGTGACAGTGTGACAACTGGATTGGTGATGGCTGAATAGTGTGACAACTGGATTGGTGATGGCTGGATAGTGTGACAACTGGATTGGTGATGGCTGGATAGTGTGACAACTGGATCGGTGATTGCTGGATAGTGTGACAACTGGATTGGTGATGGCTGGATAGTGTGACAACTGAATAAAGATGGTATGAAATATTCTTTTCTGATGGATGAAAATGGTCAATACCTGCTTTTTTCACTAACATTTCCTGAGATATTTTATTCTGTGTTATTCATGACAAGATACAATAACAGAACAAATACTCAGTGAATATTTTTCACTAAGCACTTGCAAAGCTGACCAAACTACTGGCACTAGTGTTCCATAGTATGTTTTCCTAATCACCAAGCATCAGGATATCCAGACTTTTGAGTCCTAAAAGTGATGAAAGGAAACAAAACATTATCCTGGGAATGCCTGCCCTGTAACAAATAATGGCTATATAGCAAGGCATTACCATGGCAGACAACGGCTGACCTAATTTGTACACCACCCTAAGGATTCACTTGTGAAGTTGGATTGATCTAGCCTCTATTCCAACATCCTGCTTCTATTATAGCTAGATAAAAAAGGTATTGAACACTAATTTGTGTACTTAATGGCACAGAAAAAAGAGCAATCAACAGAAGCCAAGTTTAAGGACCCCCTGAGTAAAAAGATTGGGTGCTAAGAGGGGACTTCATTCCTCATACATACTAGGGAGAGCGGTCAGCTCTGTAAAAACTGTATAGCGGTTATATTTTGCTAGGGTTTTGTTTTCGCTTTATTCATGCTTTGACTTATATCTGCGAATTCTAAACACCAGCGAAATTATCAAAAATGTCAACCATTTTTACGGACCTTATGTTGAAAATACTTATAACCCAACATTGTTATGCAAGCTTAAATGAATTCAAATCAGATTATAACCAGACAACTGGGCAATCCATATTAAAACAAGAGGCCCAATGGGCCTGAATCGCTCACCTGTTCTGCGCAGTTACAATTAAGACACTGTCGGATAATTGTCAATTTCTGCCAACTTGAAAGCCCATTTCCAAAGTACATAATTACACAAATAACTTAAAGGTTATAGGTCATTGAAAAAATCTTCTTGAAAGATTTTGACATATTTGACCCCTGAAACTCTGATTTTTTTCCTTTATTTGAACTAACATGATAACCTTTCATCCCAGCATGCTGTGTGCCCAACCTGGAATTTTTGGTTATAAAGAAGAAGTTATTTGAATATTTGGAGACATTTGACCCCTGTGACCTTGAAAGTGGGTCAAGGTCATTCATTTGAACAAACTTGGTAGCCCTTCATCCCAGCATGCTACAGGCCCAATATCAGTACCCTGGACATTTTGGTTATTGAAAAGAACTTGTTTGAAGTTTTTAAGACATTTGACCCCTGTGACCTTGCAAGTGGGTCAAAGTCATTCATTTTAACAAACTTGGTAGACCTTCATCCCGGCATGCTACAGGCCTAATATCAGTTATCTTGGCCTTTTGGTTATTGAGAAGAAGTTGTTTGAAGATTTTGAGACATTTGACCTCTGTGACCTTGAAAATGGGTCAAGGTCATCCATTTGAACAAAATTGGTAGCCCTTCATCCCAGCATGCTACTGGCCAAATATCAGTACCCTTAGCTATTTGGTTATTGAGAAGAAGTTGTTTGAAAATTATGGCATATTTGACCTTGAATGTAGGTCAAGGCCATTCATTTGAACAAACTTGGTAGCCCTCAATCCCAGCATGCTACTGGCCAGATATCAGTACTATTTGGTTATTGAAATGAAGTTGTTTGAAGATTATAACATATTTGACCCCTGTGACCTTGAATGTAGGTCAAGGCCATTCATTTGAACAGACTTGGTAGCCCTTTACCCCAGCATGCTTCAAGGCCAATATTAGATCTCTGTGCTTCACGGTTATTGAGAAGAAGTCGTTTAAATATTTTAGCCTATTTGACCCCTATGACCTCGAATGCACCAAGGCATAAGCTCACTTGCCCTTTGGGCAGGTGAGCTAACAACACTTACATATAAGTGGCCATGTTATATTCATGTGTACACAGTAGGTGATTAATTGATTGTAGATTACTCCTACAAAGCCACTTACACATTTGATTTTCTTTCGCCTGAAGTCAATGGTGGATGACGACGCTCGGGATCAGTGTTTAAAAATGGTTCACCTGTATTTCGAGGCTTAACCCTCAAACAGTGATACTCAAAATGCTTCTCACGACGCATGGGATCGGGGTGCACAGCGAAATTTAACCCCTATGAATATGTACCGAATATGAAGCCGCGAAATATTGAACCTGTGAATTTATTGCGCTACAGTCTGACTTTGCTCAGGGTGTCTTGATATTATTTAACATTAAATGATAAAAAAAGCTGTTTGTAGGTAGTACTCTAGCTTAGTAAAATGGATATTAAAAGTATGTCCTCTTACAAAGTATAAAAGGTAAGTTTACTCCAGAACAGAACAAAGTATAAAAGGTAAGTTTACTCCAGAACAGAACAAAGTATAAAAGGTGAGTTTAC